>CM033471.1:56047581-56070081 GCA_019447015.1 Hymenochirus boettgeri | reverse complement strand
AGTTATTGAATCTCCCTGTACGTTTATTAAATGTTATGATGAAGGCTCCGTTTGATCCGGGAGGAGGCAGACTCTGTTCTCTATTTGTTACATCTATAGTTTGGTGCAACTGCAACGAGGCGAAGTCCGACTATCCCCATTGAGTACAGCCACCCCTGTACAGACCTGAGGAGAGTGTGCGTCTTCTACCGCTCAATCTGTTAATTTGTTTACAATCTATATATTGCTTAATCACCATAAACATACCATACTGATGTGCAAACGTCTTTCTTCTATGTGAAATATATTTATAAGCTCCACACTCTTAAACATTCGAACTTAACTTTATTATCTCTTAAAAGGTGATATCTCCCTCTGGCTATTCTTTCCGCTATCATTTTTTTTTATTGAAAGTGTCTCATTAAACAGCACTTCACAGCAATTTGCATGAGTTTCAGCTCTCATATCATTATTTTTGTACTTATAAAGAGGTACATTTTCGGCAGGGACAAAAATTCTGCTGCAAAATGTAGAGCAAATCATACCAAATGTAGGCAAAAAGTCAGGTTAATGCAGCAAATTAAATAAATGAGAGCAGAACAATTTTAACATCAGAGCATACTGGTGGTAACAGTGGCGTAACTACCGCCCCCGCCACGACTGCAGGGGGGGGGGGCGGGCATTAGAAGGGCCCGCCACAAGCCCAAATCCCTGCAGTATTCACCCTTTTTAAAGAGCTGACCCGAACTTCCGGAAGTTCAGGTCCGGTTTTAGAGAGCTGATCGCACGTATGTTTTCTTCATACACGCGATCAGCTCTTTAAAAAGGGTGAATACTTCAGGGACCTGCGTGGGGGGGGGGGGGGAGGGAGTCAGGGGCCCGGCCCCCAAACTCGTGGGGGGACCCGGGCCCCTTTAGGTACGCCCCTGGGTGGTAAGGACCGAGGTGACTTTTTAAAGCAGTGTGGAAAAGGCTTTAAGGGAAAGTTCGCTGGAAAATATTTTTAAATTCTTGGTTTGTATTATGCATACTTAGTTATTCTACATATTCTGTCACATTTTGAAAAATCAGTTGATTTTATACCCTTTGCTGTTCTCTTTTGTTAAAATTACTGAGCTGCCATTTCAGGTTTTAATGATTCTTCTTCTTCCCAGGATGCACCACTACCTTGGAATGTTACTAATAGTAATTTCTACTGATTGGCTGGCTGTTAAATGGGTCAAAGATGCTCAGAACTCTACTGAGCAACTGAATGAACCCAGGCTCTGGGTCAAGGGCAAAACCATAACAAACACAATTAGGGGTCCTGCAAACAGGAAGTCAGTATTTTGGTTGCATTTATTTATACACAGACAAAATGCTAAATTGGCGGGTTAAGGTCATTGGGATGGAAAAATACTGCTCTTTTTTCTTAAAAGCATTTTTAAGGTCCGTTCACACGACCCTCGAGCACAGAATACACGTGAGACGTTTTGGATGATTGTTGCGCATAAGCACATGTTCGCTCGGCCATCAGTCATTGATCCACCAAAGCAGATTGATGAACAATTCCAGAGTGAACGCATGCACACATGCGATTATCATCCGGAACGGCCGTTCGACGCGCGTGTGCAAGCGCACAGGGGTCTTGTGTCCAATAAGACGTGTTTACGAGGATTTATACACACAGAACACATATCTTTATGTTTAATTGCCAGAACACCCCCTGGTGTTATTTTCAGCGATATATTTGTAAAATAATACTATTATTATTAACAGGGAATTTTCAGAATAGATATATTAATTTAGCAACACACCATGGCTATTTTTAAGCAATAGTTAAATTATTATTAGTATAAGTATGTGTTAAACATTTATTAACACCACAACAATAATTATGAAAAAAATTTATAATTATATAGTTCCTTTGTAAAACATTCTTAAACAATCTTACCGTATTTTGTCATTATTATAATTAAGCATTTCATTATTCTTTTTTAGCAGTATCTCTGGTCGTGGCTTGGCAGGGACAAGACATTCCATTTTTATAGTTTCACCTTCAAATGCCCTTATTGCTGCTGGTTTTTCAATAAAATAGGGGGGTCTTTTGCATTCCTGTGCTAAAATAATTTAATAATATTGTTATTCTTATTATTACAAAAACACAATATTTGTATTATTATAGATAACATATGCTCAAACATATATAACTTGTCACAATGAGGGCACTCATAGGACTTTACAAATAGACATAATGCTAAATAAGTGTCGGAACTCCTTGGATCAATGCATTTCGGCCATCAACAAGGCTGTCATCAGGTGCCATCCGGATGTGGATTGGTTAACGGTGCAAAAGAGGTTTCATCTGGGCATAATTGGCACCACTCGGGAAGAGATGTGGTAGTTCCATGCAGGGACTCAAAATGGGTGCAATATGGAAGCCTAGTATGGCTGGATCAGGAGAATCCGACCTGGGAAGATCGGGTGTCTGCACCTGTTCGATACTTTTTGATTACAGGTTTGACATTTATACATTGTAATTATTGCATGTAACATCGATTTCCTCTTAGCATGTGATGGAGGTTTTTAACGAGTGCATAATATGGGTTGAGGTTGTACGGTAAGGGTTAAGGAGTCCGGGGGTGTGTCTCTATGGCCCTTTTTAAAGATGATGAGATAATTAGGAACTGACGATCCTGATGACGGCCTTGTTGATGGCCGAAATGCATTGATCGAAGGAGTTCCGACCCATATTTAGAATTATGTCTATTTGTTAAGTCCTATGAGTTGCCCTCGTTGTGGTGAGTTATTTTATGTTGAGGTTCAGCACCGAGGCAGTGTGGAGATTATAGATAGATAGATAGATAGATAGATAGATAGATAGATAGATATTAAACGTTGGTTGAGGAATGTGATCAATAACCATTCCTTTGAGATCCACTACTGAATGTTTACATTCAACAAAATGGGACACTACAGGAGTGTCCTCATGTTTCACTTTGGATGTACCGGTACCCTCTTGAGATCTTAATAAGGCAAGATTTATGTCGCTTCTATGGCGTTGCATTCTCTTCTTAAAAGGTCCAATAGTTTTCCCTATATATATTAAAGAACAAGGGCATTTCAATAAATAAATACAAAATTCAGTAAAACAGTTAAAATACCCCCTGATTCGGGACGCTTGGAGATTGGTTTACGGCCACGTGGACGTTGTGGACGGGAGCGTTGCCAAGGTAACCGCGTAAACATACTCCACGTGTTGCCGGTCATCCAGCCGTACACAGTACCTTCTGTGTAATCGGTACAGACACGTCGGTATTTATTTCTTTTATACTGTTTGAGATCCATTGCAAATGTTTCCATTTGTTCGTGTAATGAAAGGATGTTACAGATGTTGTAATTGCAATGTATGCAACTCTATGATAGCAGGACCCTCCTTTAATCATCCGTATTCGGGAAAGAATTTTAACATCAGGGGTATTTTAACTGTTTTACTGAATTTTGTATTTATTTATTGAAATGCCCTTGTTCTTTAATATATATAGGGAAAACTATTGGACCTTTTAGGAAGAGAATGCAACGCCATAGAAGCGACATTAAACTTGCCTTATTAAGATCTCAAGAGGGTACCGGTACAGCCAAAGTGAAACATGAGGACACTCCTGTAGCGTCCCATTTTGTTGAATGTAAACATTCGGTAGTGGATCTCAAAGGAATGGTTATTGATCACATTCCTCAACCAACTAGGGGAGGGGACAGACAAACGCTGCTACTTTGCAGAGAATCTTTTTGGATATTTACATTGGATTCCCTGTTTCCCATAGGACTTAACTCAAATTTAGGACTATCTTGTTTTCTGCCCAAAAAATGATTGTTTTAATATTTTTAAACTTTTACCTTTTTCTAATCTTGCTACCTCTGTTTTATGTGATTTATATTCTGGTGTTATTTATGATGGTATTTATGGTGTTATTCATGGTTTCTCCTCTAGGTGTCACTAAAGATATACTTCCTGGGTCTATATAAGTTTTTTTTAATGATACATTGTAATAAAGTTTTTGTCTGAAGAAGGTACTCTGTACCGAAACGTCACTTTGATGTACCTGTGTATGATACAATAAATACACAGGATACTCAAGTCTGGTGTGCATGGCTTTTTTCATTTCCTATAACTTTTGACTATCTTGCCTCAGTCGGCCATTTGGCACCCAGCACATTGTTCACCAAACAGAATTTAGGTGTGTGCAAGATTACTCTCTGTGGAGTACGTTACTTTGTGGCTTTTATCCTAGCAACCCACTTGGACTTTATTGATTTAGGATGGAGATCTTTGCTGACCTGGAGGGATCCATGGCTACGCAGGCTTCCATACTTACCTTCTCAGAAGAGGATGCACAGAGGATTCTTTTCTCCTCTGATACTAATCTAGCTTTTGGGACAGATTCTACTAAAGATGTGATATTGGAATTTAAGAGACAGAAGAGAAAACAAATTGAATTAAGACTGCATGGTATGACATTGTCTGAGTACTTTAAAGTTAAACGTATTCCCAGAGGGTTTCGCATTTCTAACCAACCCACGATTGGGAGAAGTAATAAGGCATTTTGTGAACGCTGGTGTGCAGTGCTTAATAAGTGCTCCTTCAATCTCATGCTGCTGGTGATAGAAGAAGTCCGTCAACAGCTTGATCGACTTACTATCGAAGTCACCAAGATGGAGGATATTGTGACGAAAACAGAAGACCCTAATAAGGCTGAACAACTTAATTCATTACAAGAACAAATGGAAAAATTTGCAATGGATCTCAAACAGTATAAAAGAAATAAATACCGACGTGTCTGTACCGATTACACCGAAGGTACTGTGTACGGCTGGATGACCGGCAACACGCGGAGTATGTTTACGTGGTTACCTTGGCAACGCTCACGTCCACAACGTCCACGTGGCCGTAAACCAATCTCCAAGCGTCCCGATGGACATTCCAGCACAGAGGTCTGTACCGAGGATTCCACTAGTATGGACTCTGATCCCGCTTCACAAATGAATACTTCGCGGGTACTCACTCGCTCCGGGGCTCAGAGGGAGAACGCTGCTGTTCCTTTTTTAGGCGGAGGACCCGGATCCGACGGGGTAAGAAGAAAAAATATATCCGAGCTGAACAAGGGACGGAACAAGGGGCGGAACAAGTAGTCTTCAATCTGTCGTCCCATGAGCTATCGGTGAGTGAACAATCTCTTCTTAATCGTGGTCTGTCTTTTCAATATACTAATAACTTTAATGCCTTTGAATACGAGGTGGAATTGTTTAAGTTGGAAAGGGCACTTAAGCTCAAGGAGTTTTTCAAAGATAAATCTTCTAATCGCCCTTTGAATCCTCTGCCATTCAAACTTAAAAGTAATTTTATTCCCCCTGGCATATATGGCGGTATTGACCAATTCATTAAATGAATGAGACATAATATTCCTGAGCAACCTTCACACTTCAATAATAATCTTTCCAAATCTGAATTGCTTGCCTTAAAATCGCTTAGCCAAGACACATCTTTGATTATAAAACCCGCAGACAAGGGCGGTGGGATTGTCATTCTTGATTATGAGTTTTACAGTAAAAGCATGCATGACCATCTTATAACAGTGGGTGCCTATTCTAAATTAGACAGAGACCTGTCTTTTGCCATTACCACACAATTAAAAAATCTTTTGGATATGGCACTTAGCCATTTATGGATTGATCAAAGTACCTATGATATTTTGTTTGAAACAAATCCTCGCAAACCAGTCATGTCCTAAGATTCACAAAGACTCTGTCAACCCTCCTTTACGCCCGATCGTCTCATCTATTGGTTCTATTACTCAATCACTTTCATCTTTGACTTTTTTTTTAAACCATTAGTACAGGATCTCCCTTCTTATTTACAAGATACTGGGGACTTTCTGAAAAAATTGTCTTCGATTGATATATCTCATAAGGATCATTTGTTGATTACTGCGGACATTACGTCTCTATACACCAATATTGAACACCATAAGGGACTTGAAGCAGCGAGACACTTTCTTTCCAGACGTGTGGTCTCCGTTCCCCCCACTGAATTCCTTATAGAATGTCTTGACTTCATCCTTAGGAATAATTTCTTTAAGTTTGAGAATGACTTCTATATCCAGACTGTTAGCACAGCCATGGGAAGTCCGACAGCTCCTTCTTATGCCAATCTATATATTGGGTACCTGGAAGAACGTTACATCTATCACAACGTTCTGTTTAAAACATACTGTAAAGGGTTCTATAGATATATAGACGATTTGTTTATGGTATGGGCAGGTTCTAATGACACAGCTAATGAATTTCTGTCTTTCCTTAACAGCTTAGACAGTAAGATTGTGTACATTGCTAGTGTTTCTTCTCATGCTATCAATTTTCTTCATGTACAGATAAAAAATTATGAGGGTGTTTTTCATACTTCCCTTTTTGTAAAACCCACTGACCGTAACACCATATTATCGGGTCAGAGTTTTCATCCTCCCCATGTGATCAGAGGTCTCCCAAAATCACAATTTACCAGGGTGTTACGTATTTGTAATGATGCACAAGATGCTGACCATCAATTAGAGGTCATGACCAAAAAATTTCTGGCTCGTAGTTATCCTGAGGCTTTACTATCTAAAGCCAAAATGCAGGCTAAACTCCCTAGAAATAAATCCAAGGAAATGAAGGGGGTTCCCTTTGTACAAAAATTTAATACCAAATCCCATATTATCAGGTCTAACCTTGACAAGTATTGGCCAGTTATCGCTGGGGATCCTAATATGGCTGATGAGACAAAATTGAAACCTAGATGTGTATATAAAAAAAGGTCCTTCTCTGTATTCTAAACTTGTCCTGTTACAGATGTTGTAATTGCAATGTATGCAACTCTATGATAACAGGACCCTCCTTTAATCATCCGTATTCGGGAAAGAATTTTAACATCAGGGGGTATTTTAACTGTTTTACTGAATTTTGTATTTATTTATTAAAATGCCCTTGTTCTTTAACATATATAGGGAAAACTATTGGACCTTTTAGGAAGAGAATGCAACGCCATAGAAGCGACATTAAACTTGCCTTATTAAGATCTCAAGAGGGTACCAGTACATCCAAAGTGAAACATGAGGACACTCCTGTAGCGTCCCATTTTGTTGAATGGGCCTGCTGTAACTCAATGGTGCTGTTCCTACCCGTTCACCCGCTTTCCCTTGCACGAAGCATACTCTGAGGGAGAGAAGCAAATGGGGTGAGGGGTATGTCCAGTGGGGCCAAGCCTGCCTGGCCCCACAACAATTGTGGCAAACTGCAGTGGACATTATGTAACCCAGTACCCCCATCGCCTTCTTTCCCTTGAATCATCGTACCCCCTGGCCAGGAGGTACTGTGTGGCATACATCTGCCTTACAGAACTCGCCATTGTGCAGGCAGAAGGTTCCTCTTCCTCGTTTTTACGAAAATCCTCGGTTTTACGGGAATCCTCGTTTTTATGGAAATCCCCGTTTTTGCGGAAATCCTCATATTTTCGAAAATACCGTTTTTTAAAATTCACGCAAGCGGACTGTAATTTTTAGGTATTGTAGGCATTGATACGTGTTCTTAAGGTCATTACCCAGGTCCCTGAGTGATTAAGTGTATGTTACCAAGGCTATTTAGACCACTTTTAATGCGGATTTTGTCGAACTTTCATTTTAATACGTTTTAATGGGTCCGCTCGCGGATTTTCGAATTTACGGATGTTTTCGAAAATCCACGGATCCTCGCGCGGACCGGATTTTTCGAAGTTGGGACATCTCTACTTTTAAGTATGTATGTATATGTATGTATAGTTTATTTAGAAAGCGCCACTTAGGGACACAGCGCTGTACAGTAATAAAATACAATAAAGTCATACAAGGGGGATAAATACATAGATAGTTCAGTACATTAATATATAAATTATATAAATACGAGTGCTAGAGCTTTGCCACAAGAGGAAAGGAGGTCCCTGCCCCATAGAGCTTACAATTTAGTTAGGTGGGTAACATACAGATACAATGGAGTGGGTATAAGTACCAGAGTGAGACACATGCAGTGCAAATACAACAATCATAGACTGTGCTTGTTTCTAGATAGGTAGGATGTAAGGCTAGATTTAAACCTGCTAATAGAGGTTTCTTGACATAAAGAGAGGGTAATAGAATTCCAGAGGATGGGAGCCACAAGAGAGAAAGGCTTAAGGTGAGAAGAAGCAATACAAGTAGGGGGTCTATACAGGAGCTGGTTCTGCGATGAGAGGAGGGTACGGGCAGGAACATATGGGGAGACTAGAGAAGAAATATAAAAAAGGAGCAGCAGAGTGAATGGCTTTAAAAGTTAGGAGAAGGATTTTGTATACAATGCGCTGTTTAATGGGGAGCCAGGTTGTTGTCCGATACACGGGAGATTTGGGATCCTGTTTATTAGAGAGCGAAACAATACGTGTGGCAGAGTTAAGTATAGACTGAAGGGGAGAGAGGTGGGAAGCAGGAAGACCAGAAAGTAGTAGGTTGCAATAGTCCAGATGCAATAAGATAAGAGCATGCAAATATCTCGTCACCAGATATTTGAACTATTCTGGGACGCCCAGTTTTATCTATTATTGTGTAAATTAATATTGCGGGTATATGTGCTTAGTAGTTTTGCATAAGCCTGTATATATACCAAAATGTACCAGATGGGCCCGCCGTGCAACTCACAACCTCCAGGTCAATCGTAACCCACCATGCAGGGGTTAGCAGCAGAGAAAGCCAAGCGTTATAGTCAAGAGCAATATGCAAAGTCATTGAAAGCACTAAGCGATAGCTGAAAGTACCTGTGCATATAGGCAGAATAAATAAAGTATACTTAAGTTCCGCTAACCTTTTTATAGACCTAAATAAATTTTATAGAAACCTTACACTTAAATACTACTTTATGTCCAAATCACAAGAAAAAGAAGCCTGACTAATTTTGACAGATCCATTTAGACATACAGATTTGAAGAGTAAATCTCAATTTTATCCAATTCAATCTAAAGGAAAGTTTATCACCACTTTACAAGAATACATGGTAGAGGGAAAACGGAAAAATGAACATCAAACTATCCAGAAAAATAACCTTACAAACAAACAAAAGCAAGCTCTAAAAGATTTAGAAAAAAGATGATTCTATAATCATCAAACCTGCTGAAAAGGCAGGGGGGTGAACAGACAGCGTTGATTCGGTGACGCTCCGGATTCCTTCTGCCCAGATACCCTGATCTAACACCACCCGCTTCCCCCACAAGACTTGCAGCGCATACCCGGTATTGGTTGCCCCCTGGAATACACGAGAAAACCAGGAATGCACTAGGCAAACTAGGCACAACCAGCTGGAGCTGGACAACAGCGAGGTACAAAATCAGTATGAAGGAGCATACTGGAACGGAGAAGCAGGTCAGTAACGGAAGGTCAGACAGCGAAGCACAGTACTGGAGGATGAGAAAAGAGAATAGTCGGGGACAGGCTAGAGGTCAAAGCAGGCAGCAAACAGTCATAATTGGGTAAACAGCCAGCAAATGGTACACTGAGAACACTGGACAAGATCACACCACAGGCTATAATGGGCAGAGAGGAGAGAGTGAAAGGAGAATATAAAGGGAAGAACAACCAATGAGAACAGAGCAGAGGAGAGAAGAGAAGGGTGAATAGAAAGGAGGAAAGGAAAAAGACTAAACAGATTCAAACTAAAACAGTAGTCACAACACACACAGCTAACAAACCCCACCCACTCACACAGATCCAAACAACCAAACTGACAGGTATACAAGAGATGCTATACACGCTGGGGATGGTTTGGAACAAGTGTACGCCTGCGCGAACGCAGCAAAACCAGAGGCCAGGTAAGTGGTGACTGACAACTATATAAAGGAAGCAGAACGTCTCTTGGCCGACAAAGGAACATATAGGCTCCTAGAGGGAGATCCAACAGAAAATTTCAAAAAAGATTACAACACCCTACTGAAAACCGGGCAGCAAGAAGGAATACTGAGACAAAATTAATTTAATTAGCTTACAAACAATCACCCCAGAATTGCAACATTCTTCTACTTAGCAAAGATCCATAAAATCCTCCTATCTTACACAAGAGACTCTACAGATATAATCAATAAGTTAAAACCAATAAGCTGATTACATATGCTGCAGTATAGATGTGTGCTCCCTGTACACTAACATTAAGCACAAAGATAGATTAAAGACAAGAGTAAGTACCTCTAGCACAAAGGAACAATGATTTTGTCATAGAAGGCATCTAATTTATACTGACTGCCCAACACTTTCCTTTTCAGGACAATGCATGCTATAAACTCAAGGCGAGATGGTATCTCGTTTTTTCTCCTAGCTATGTCAATCTATTTCTATCTGAATGGAAAAAAGAGATGATATACACAAGTTCAATTTGCAGCAAATACAGTTTTTTGGAAAAGATATATAGATATATACTGGTTATATGGAAAGGCCAAGACAAATTAGAGGAGTTCTTAATCTGGATAAACAATAATAAAATTAATGCAGTTCACACATTCTATAAACAAAGACAAAATTATATTTTGTATCTATAACAACAACAAATACATTTGTAAAGCGCTTTTTTCCCGTAGGACTCAAAGTGATGTAACATGGCTCAGACCAATAATTGGTTGATTGGTAAATTGTGGTATAGAAGAACTCTATAAATCTGGAAATGCCGGCTAAACGTGCTTTTCAGTCTGGATTTGAATTACTCCAGGGAAGAGGCTGTTTTTACTGGGTGTGGTAGGGAGTTCCAAAGGATCGGGACAGCATGACACAAAGATCTGTCTCCAAAGGTTTTGTGGCGCACTCTGGGAGTGACCAAGTTTATGGAACCTGCTTATCTGAGGTTGTGAGAGTGTGGTGTGCAGCTTCAGCAAGGCTTCATGTATTCAGGCCCAGATTTGTCAGTGATTTGAAAGTCAACAGTCCAATCTTGAAGAGTATTCTCCATTGTACTGGTAGCCAGTGCAGTGAGCGAAGGATCGGTGCAATGTGACAGTGGCAAGGCTGGTTTGTTAGCAGTCTGACAGCAGCATTTTGCACTAATTGTAGGTGGTGCAGGTCTTTTTTTGTGGAAGGCCTACATAAAGGGCATTGCAGTAGTCCAGCCATGATGTGATGAAGGCGTGAACTAGGGTTATAAGATCCTCTGGGGGGGGATCAGATGTTTGATTTTGCAATGTTCTTCAGATGAAAGTAGCAATTTGACTACAGCCGAAATTTGGTTTCTGAAATTCAATTCCCCATCGATTAGCACCTGAGGCTGTGCACAAGGTGGGAGCTGTTTATGTCTAAATCCCAATCCTGATTGGTGTTGATTTAGGGTAGGGCTGTTTTGGTGCCAAGCGCTGGCTTTGGTCAACAAGGACCTGTTTTGTCAGCATTCAGTTTCAACCATTAAATAACTATAATTATTTAATAGAAGACAACCTAATTAAATCTTGCACTTACCACAAACCAGTGGACTCCAACTCATACATTATTAGAAACAGTTGCCACAAAGAAATCTGGTTATACAATATACCCTCAAACCAGATAAAAAGGATAAGGAAGAACTGCACAAAAATGGAAGACTAAGGGGCATATTTATAAGGAACGATGTTAGCGCAAAAAAATTACCGCCGCACATCGCGGCCGCGAAAATAGCGCTATCGCCGTATTTATAACGGCGAGCGCTATTCCCGCGATACCTATCGCGGCCGCGATGTGCTGCGGTAATTTTAAGCCCCTTCGCGGCGATACTGTATAGTATCGCCGCGAAGGGACTTAAAATCCCTTCCCGACGCTGCTCCTACCCCGCCCACACCCCCCCGGCGGCAGCGGCGACCACCCGCCGCCGCCACTTCCCAGCAGCCCCTCCCAACCCGTTCCCCGTTCGCGGCAATCTCGGAACGAGCTAGAAGGGGCTGCCGGGAAGGGGCCGCACAGGTGGTCGCGACCACCCGCCGCGCCCCCTCCCCGGCAACCCCTCCAAGCCCCCCGCCCCGGCCGCTCCCGGGGAGGACGGGAGGGAGCCGCTGGGGGGTGGAGGCTCCCTCCGCGGGGCCCTGAAAGGGCCTTTTGGGGCTTAGGGGGTCCCGACCTCGAACCGGGACCCCCCTCCCCGGCCCTTATAAGGGCCCTTGCGGCACTGACAAGTGCCTTTGCGGGGGTCCCGCAGCTGAAACCGGGACCCCCAGTGCGGCTCTTAAAAGAGCCCTTGGGCGACGTTTCTTCTTCCTTCCAGTCCCGGCGACACCAGCTCCGCCGAGGCCGCCGACCCCCGAAGGTATCCCTGCGGCCGACAGGGGTACCCCCGGGCGCCGGCGACCTCAACGAGGCCGATGTTGCCGGCGTCTTGATCCGACGCGACGTCTTCGGGCTGGCGACACCAACCCCACTCAGGTCGCCGATGCCAGGCAGACTCACTGCGGCCGCCAGTGAGCCCGCTGGCACCGCCGGCCTCAGCGGAGCCGATGTTGCCAGCCGCTTCTTCTTTTTCTTTCTTCAGCCATCTACTGCGATGGCATCTGAGTTCCGCGGCGGAAAGCTCCTCTTTATATAGGTTTGCAGAAATCCATAATCCGTTTCTATTGGTCAATTTTTAATACTTGCTTTACATTAACCAATCAGATTTCAGAACTTTCCAAATCTGATTGGTTAATGTAAAGCATATTAAAAATTGACCAATCAGAAACGGATTATGGATTTCTGCAACCTATTAAAGAGGAGCTTCCGCCGCGAACTCAGATGCCATCGCAGTAGATGGCTGAAGAAAGAAGAAAGAAGCGGCTGGCAACATCGGCTCCGCTGAGGCCGGCGTTGCCAGCGGGCTCACTGGCGGCCGCAGTGAGTCTCCTGGCATCGGCGACCTGAGTGGGGTTGGTGTCGCCAGCCCGAAGACGTCGCGTCGGATCAGACGCCGGCAACATCGGCCTCGTTGAGGTCGCCGGCGCCCGCCGGGGGTACCCCTGGCGGCCGCAGGGGTACCTCTCGGGGGTCGGCGGCCTCGGCGGAGCTGGTGTCGCCGGGACTGGAAGAAAGCTCTCGCCCAAGGGCTCTTTTAAGAGCCGCACTGGGGGTCCCGGTTTCAGCTGCGGGACCCCCGCCAAAGGCACTGTCAGTGCCGCAAGGGCCCTTATAAGGGCCGGGAGGGGGGGTCCCGGTTCGAGCTGCGGGACCCCCTAAGCCCCAAAAGGCCCTTCTCAGGGCCCCGCTGGAGGGAGCCTCCACCCCCCCAGCGGCTCCCTCCCGTCCCCTCCCCGGGAGCGGCCGGGGCGGGGGGCTTGAGGGGTTGCCGGGGAGGGGGTGCGCGGCGGTGGTCGCGACCACCTGCTGCGGCCCCTTCCCGGCAGCCCCTTCTACCTCCCGTTCCGAGATTGCCGCGAACGGGGAACGGGTTGGGAGGGCTGCTGGGAAGTGGCGGCGGCGGGTGGTCGCCGCTGCCGCCGCGGGTGTGGGCGGGTGGGGTGTCTCCCGGGCGGGTGCGACCACCCCCGCGGTTGCCTGCCCATCCCCGCGCGGGAGGAGGTTAGTATCGGCTGACTTGCGCTCCTTCAAGGTGGCGAAGTAAAACAGCCGATACTAGCCGAGCGAAACCAGTACCGCCGCTTTATAAATAGAAGCGGCGGTAATAGGTAAGTATCGGCGCGAAAGGTTAACGCTTCGTTAACTTTTCGCGGCCGTTTTCGGGCCTTTATAAATCGCGGTAAACGCGATTTATGCGTTAATGGCCTCGAAAACGGCCGCGAAAAGTTAACGAACCTTTATAAATATGCCCCTAAGATACTCAATCAAGTGATATTGTCAAAAAAATTCAGAAAAAAAGGCTAAACTCCAACAAGACATCAGAGAAATTGATAGACATTTAAGACCTGAGAATACAACAAAAAAGTAACTATGCAATTACCATTTACTACCCAATTTAACAGAAATACAAGACAATTCAAGAAAATGTTAAACAAACATAGGAATATCCCTACAGATTATAAGACAGTAAATAAAATAATGCCACAAATTATCTATAAGAAATCCAAAACACTGAGAGACCATCTAGCACTTACCCACCTAAAGAAAAAAACACTAGCATAAAAAAACTGGCTAAGTAATCATCCAAAAGGTTTCTTCGGCTGTGGACAATGTGAAGGGTGCGAACAACACCAAAGATAGAAAGAAAAGATGTTTAAAAGTTCCAACACAGATGAAGAATTCAAAATAAGAGACTTTATCACTAGAGATGGCTGAAGAAAAAACCTCTGAAAACAGAACATACTTTCGGGAATTTGGAGCCCATTTTTCGATAATTATCAAACATTCAAGGCTATTTTCAATAACAGCCTCGAACATTCGATATTCCTCGAAAATACGAGCGGAAACTACTCTTGAGTTCTGATTGTATTTTCGATTCGATTTAATGGTCAAGTTGGGATCCGGACACCGTTTATAGTAATTTTACAATAATACGAGGAGGGCTTATTTTTATCTTCGTTATACATTATCCAGAAAGGAGACATAATGGATTTTTAAATTAGAAATTCTAGCACCCAAAGGTCACCAGGAAGAGAATTTATGGAGCTTCCTCTGAAAAGAATGATCATCCTATTGCATAAATTATATATATAATGTTACCATTAAGGGACAGTTCAGTGGAAATTCTCAATATTTGTTAAAATTGTTAGTTTGTGTAATGCCTTCTTAGTTATTTTACATATTCTCTTCCGTTTTGAAAAATAAGTTGATTTCATACCCTTTGCTGTTCCCTGCTGTTGACATTAGGGAGCTGACATTTAAGGTTCTAACAGTCCTTCTTCTTCCCAGGATGCACCATATCCTTGGAACGTTCCTAATAGTAATTTCTACTGATTGGCTGTTGGATGGGTCAAAGATGCTCAGATCTCTACTGAGCAACTGAATCAACCCAGGCGCTTGGTCAAGGGCAAGACCATAACGGTCTCAACTAGGGGTCCTGCAAACAGGAAGTCAGTATTTCGGTTGCATTTATTTATACATAGACAAAATGCTGAATAGGCAGATTAAGGTCATTGGGATGAAAAAATACTCTTTTTTTCTGAAAAGTACTTGTATTTGCACTGAACTTCCACTTTAATTTAGCCATTTATATCATTCTAGTTTTTAGCATGCTATTCTTATTGTGCTATTGTATTGAGAGTTCAGATGTCTATCGTGCTTCTAACAAGCAGAGATTTCCCATCATCCTCTCTCGCCAATTAATTCTGTACAACCTGTTTTTATATCCTCCAACTGTACTGGTTTGCCCGGTATAGTACCGTTTTTAAATGCGCTGTACTGGACAAAAGACGATTTGTACCGAATTTTAAAGTACTGTACCAGACTGGAAGGTGCTGTGCTGCTAGTTTCGTGGTTGATGATGATTACCGGCTTAAAAGTCAGTAAAGAAACTGAGGAACACAGTGGCTGCTATACGATTGGCTGGCGGAATCCATTGTGGCATGATTGACTTCACGCTGCCTTGGCTTCTGCGCTGTGATAATTTGCTGGCTGTGTAGTTTGTTCTCATATCATAAAGTTAGGTTGTGTCTTGAGCACATGATATGCAACCAAACTACAAATTCAGTAAATGATCACAGAGCAGGAGTTCTGAGACGGAGACTGTGGCTGGGCTGCACCAAGTGAGTTTGACACAGAGAACAGGAGGAAAATTTAACTTACTCGGGAGGCAAGCACACATTGTAAGCTTTACCAGCTTATTAGATCATTGGCTCAGGCAGGGGCATACTTGAAGGGGCCCGGGCCCCCTGCAAGTTTGGGGGCCGGGCCCCTGACTCCCTCCTCCCAGGTCCCTACAGTATTCAAATAGATAAACAATAGTGGAGGTGCACTCTATCCAACTGTGGGTGCAGACACCTCATAGGTTCTTCCCTTTGGAACCAGCAGCTTTGCAGGAAAAAGACAACTGAGGGTCGCACTACAAATACTTGAAAACTTTTATTGTGAACATCACAACGTTTCGGGGGGATACCCCCTTCTTCAGGTGATAAAGTGCAACTGTGCCCAGGGAATATATAAAGACTGTGACTTCCCTAGGTCCCACCCACCAATTTGGGAGGAACCAATTACAGGTGTCTAATTTAATTATACCAATAAATTACATGCCATATATGAAATACAGTTAAACAATCGGTAAAATATACAAATATATCAAAAATGTAAAACAGTCCCTTAATTATACGCTCTCCTCAAGTGATGTACAAATACAGATAAAATCTTGTTAATAATACAAAATCCAAAAGGTAACAAAGTGTGTAAAGTGCTACTCAAGTGCAAATAAAGTGCATATCAGTATCCCTGTCTCCCATCATTGTCTCTAATACCATCAATAGTGTAAAATATTATATGTGAAAAAAAGGTTAAAAGGATCATATTAAAAATGGGCTTGGCTCTGAGGTAACAGTCTTAACTGTACAGAAACTCTATAATATACATATGAAGCAGAGGAATTTCTTTCAATTAGTTCTCAAGGTGGCGCCAGTGTCCATGGGATCTTCAATCAAGAAGAAATCATAACCAGCGCCTGGGTTGATTCAGTTGCTCAGTAGAGATCTGAGCATCTTTGACCCATGCAACAGCCAATCAGTAGAAATTACTGTTAGGAACATTCCAAGGAAGTGGTGCATCCTGGGAAGAAGAAGGACTGTTAGAACCTGAAATGTCAGCTCACTAATGTCAACAGCAGGGAACAGCAAAGGGTATGAAATCAACTGATTTTTCAAAATGGAAGAGAATATTAAGAATAACTAAGAAGGCATTACACAAACTAATAATTTAACAAATATTGATAATTTCCACACCCTATGCTTGGTTGTTCACATATATTAGAGGTTAAAGAAAAGCATTAAACTGTATTTTATCGTTAAGTCCGACAGGTGCTAGTGCATTCAGTAAGAAAATCCAACGGCTCTCCACAGCTCCTACCTCCGGTCCGAATATCTACCACAGCTCCTACCTCCAGTTATCTCCGGTCTGCATATCCTCCACAGCTCCTACTTCCGGTCCGAATATCATCCCCAGGTTCTACTTCCTGTTACACCTGTATCTGTTCTGCTGCCTCTCCACATTGTGGGATTGGCCTTTGTGGTTCTCTTCTCTGGAGCCGCGACCTGGTATCTGTCCGCCGCAAAACATCCTCACCATTAGAGGCTCTGGTGAAAACCGGCTGATACTTAGAAACTTCTGAGTTGTGTTTCTTTGCTAGCTAGCATTATACGGAACATTGAGAAACCCTACTATTTGTCTTGTCTGTCTTGCATGTAAGTGTCTGATTTATTAGAGTATAAGTTTTTTTCTCTCTCCTCTCTCTTTGCTTCAGTGTGATTTGTTTCCCTAATTGTATTCACTGCGCTTATTGTTAACCTTCTTGCTTACAGGATGGAGAGTTTCACAGTAAAGGTGTCTGACCCAAACATGATAAGTCATTTAAAGTATATTAAAGTGTTTTAATTCTAAGTTTACAGGTTTCCAATGTGTGGGAAAATACTGATATTCCGAAGAATTTTCCTGGAAACTCAAGAGGATTAGGTGATCCGCATTGGTGGTACAGATTATGGCAATCCACGGTTTGATAATATATTGGGTTGGATAAAAGATGTATATTCTTATTGTGAGCTCTCTTAGTGAATTTTATTATACATCTGGTTATATTAATAAGTAGAGTTTAAATTTGGTTAATGCTGGCTTCACTTAGAATGTTTGGACTCGATGTTTTCTATTCTGTGTCTAATTCTTATCTTCTTACATTCCTAAACCCGCTTCCCCCTCCTCCTCTCCTTTCATGTCTAACTAGTTGTAAATGGGATTTTTATAATTGCGAATGGAGGTAGGAATGTCTACGGAAGTTTTTTTTCTTATATTATAGAGGTTTTTGAGAAAGTGAAGATTTAGAAAGTGAAGGGCAAGGATCTGGTAGAGTTTCTGGTGGTTTTTAAAGATGATCAGCTTAATAATAGCAAATGTTTATTTGTAATAAATTAGATCATTGGTGAGACCCGTTATATCTATATAGCTAAGTAGGATGTGAAAATACAGTCACAGATAGATATCCTCTATGATGGCAGTTGTGATGGATTTTCCCACAAGTGATTCCCTCGCTGTGGTACAGCTCATGGACAGAATGTGTAATCCTATTTGTGTTCTTCATATACGAGGTAAGCTGTTTAATTTTTTTTGATGATACAGGGACTATGTGCTTCTCTATCAAAGCTTCCTTATAATAATGGTCCCTCAGCTGATTGCAAGTCTTTTGTAGAGATTTATTGGGGTACTTGCAGTACTTGCAGAGATATAAAATATGTGTCACTAATAGGGACAATGGCCAATTGTTATTGTCTTATTTTTCCTTTGAATTATTACCAGATTACCCCATTAATTTGATAATACCGGATTTAGTAAGTATATTGTGTATCTTAATTTTCTTTAGTGGCATAACTTGTTGGAAGTAAAAGTTGATGTACGGATTATTTTTTTTATGCCCCTAACCCCCTTTTAACAAGATATAATTAATAGTATTCTGCCAATGGTTTGTACCTTTGTAAAGCAATGAGTAATTATAAAGACTGTCTTCCTAGTTTATACCCCTATTATAGCTCATAATACAGATAGTTCCTATAGTTTTGGATAGATAAGCCCTTATTAGCATTTCTGCCGATACCCAATGTAATACAGTTGTTGATTTTGAGATTTGCCTTTTTTTCTGCATGTCGGCTGGTGCTACGGCTCAGTCTTTTTGTATTCATTTTTTTGAAAAGTCCCAATTTATGTGTCACTGTTTGACATAGAGATTTGGTGGACTTGCCAGTGACAGACTCTATGGCTCTCTGTGAAGTGTTAAAATAATAATGGGTTCAGCCACATGGTTCTAAGATTATGTGAAATATGTTAATTGTCAAATATGTTAATGTGGTTATTGTGTATCCAGAGCATGGAGGTATGTAAAATGTTTCCTCAATTGTCTTGCATCAAAAGCTTCCAGAAAATACAATATTGCAAAGACTCAGTTCAATATCTTGGTTGTATAATATCTAAGGGTGAATATCTGGTCAGCCCCGCCAGAGATAAAGACATTTGCTTTTCAAACACCCTGTGATAAAGCTGAATTGGTCAGCTTCATGAACTTTTACCAACAATGAATCCCAGCCAGCTCCCACTGGGACCAAATGCTCCAAAATGCACCATTAAAGACTGTCCAAACATCATTCTATGGACACTGCAAATGACAAAGAATGTTTAAATACTTGTTATAACATTTACCTCTGCCCCTGCTCTGAGCTTTGTGAATTATGATAAATCTTTTCATTTGTATTATAGAGAACATTGTAAAATCATGGTGGCAGTTTTATCACAATATCACAGAGACACCTTGAAACTAGTCACTTATTTTTTTTTTTCTCTCTAAGTCATTGGCAATCGCTGTTAAGAGAATGCATCTCTGCAGTCTGTACAATGGCTGGTGAGGCCCCAACTTTATTATATTGGACACGGAGAATGTTTAATTAACATCTAATCATGTTTATAAATGCTAAAGAATAGAATATGAACTATCCGATGTCTCACAGAGTATGAGGTTATTTTAAATCTATCATGGTCTTAGAAGTTAAATATATTCAGGTCTTACCCATAGTATATTCCTTTTATTTACTGTATTAAGATTACAGGTTAAATTAATACCCAAGCAATTAATATTTAAATATAGGTGTAAATCTCTACCCAGTCCGATTTGATTCTCTACCAATTAGAGCTGTTATGGTTGTGTTTGTGTATAATGTATATAGATCTTCAATTCCCAGATTCTGTTTGGAATTTAGTTCGTTACTGTGTTTTGTTTATTTAGCTTAATCTTTTCTTTGACCCGTACTGGTGTTTTGTTTAAGGTTTAAGCTGTTAGTACATTGTTTCCAGGTATGATTTTAATGTAGTTAGTTTCGGCAGTAGAAAGTTTATAAATGAGAATGGTGAGCTGACTTTACATTAATTTAATTTGGGGATTATTATCTTCCTTATGTTTTAGTTGTTTAAATGGAATGATTGTGAGTTCTTTTCATGTTGTTTAAGGGAATGTTATCTCATATATGTGTATAAGTTGCTATTCTTTTCTCCGTTTCTTTTGTTTCTTTCCTGCGTTCATACTTTTCCCCGAAAATGTTATTGTTTCGGTTTTAATTTTTTGTTTTCTCCCGATTCATTTTTTTTAAAAGATTTTTTTTTTTTCTCAAGTATTGTTTTTAGACCTTTTAGGTCTTTATTAAAGAGGGGATAGTTATAGTAATAATATGGCTCATAAAAAATCTTAGCCACAAGGTTTATTGCCCAAATGTATATGTGTTTAAAAAGAAGATGTGAAAACTGTTGCTAAAATTTTGTGTAAGGAAATTATTCCTAAATGAGGTTGTCCTGTTAGGATAGATTCAGATAAAGGACCAGCCTTTACTTCTAAGCTAATACAAGACATTGTGTAATTGATGTTCATTGAATAGAAGTTTTATATCCCCAGAGTTCAGATGTTGTTGAACGAATGAACCGCACAATAAAAGAGAAGTTTAGGAAGGCTACTGCAGGTTCTTTCAGTAAATGGGATATTTATTTACCAGCTGTATTAGCAGAGATTCTTATGGCCCCAATTCTACATCCAAGTTGTCTCCTTTCGAAATTTTAATGGGTAAACCATTCCCTACGCTTTGGGCAGTTAAGACAGGGATATTAATAACAGGTGACCTGGAATTTATCCAGGAAGCTTATGTAGTAAAACTGATTGAAAGATTGAATGGCATCTGTGGTGATGTTTCTTTGTTTTTTTTCTTTATTTTCTAGTGCTCTGACGCACCCTGTTTAAATCAGGTGATGTGGTCTTGATGAAGGTGTTGTGACTCGCACAGCTATCTTGGTTGAAGGCAATCCATCGTGGATACATGCTTCCAGAGTAAAGCGCACACCGAATCTGTTGATTGGAGAACAAGATGGCTTCAGAGACCGCCCAGATGACTTCAGACACGCCCAGATGACTTCAGAGATGACAACACACCCACCCTCAAGGAGGAGGATTAAGATGAGCCCGGATTCCAAACCAGTGATGAATTGTAAAATCCAGATGAAATATATTTTCCTGACCTGTTCATTTTTCATCTTATTCTGTGGTTTTTCTATTTTTAAGTAATTAGAATGCACAAAGCTTCCCGCTCTATTACTTAACCCTGTGTTCCATTGCCCCCAGATAACATTTGGGAGTATATTTTAAAGAAGCTCCTAAGTATAACTGACTTTTGTTTAGGAAATGTAAAACTGTTCAGGACATTATAATTACTTGTTTAGTCGCTATTCCAGTTTCAGTTCCAATATGTCTCCAATACTATCTGACTGATCAGCACTATAAGATATTGGATCCCAATTATCAGAGAAGATGGTGTAACCTGCTTAATTTTTCCAGAACAACTCAACAAACTTCCCGTGAACGAACTGTAGATATAGTTATGATTTGGACTCAAAATGTTACTACTGCTGAAGTTTGTTTTATTTTTCTTTGTTCCCCTAATGTAAAATGTGTTTCTGTGAACAATAACATGAAGTGTAATCTCACCTACCAAACAATATCAGATCAGTAATTTGTAACAACTTAGCAATCACATCAAAGTAGATGAATATGTTTTCTCTGAATGCTATTTCCACTGATAATGTTGCTATACGTTACATATAATTTCCGTTTAGTTATCCCTTTGGGATAAAAGGGTGGAACTGTTAGGTTTTTATATATTCTGTATAATCACAAAATTCTTGGGAACCGGCAGAACAGATTCACGCTCCTCGTTTGGTCAAGAATTTTCATTCCAAACACCCTGACAAACTTAGACCCAAGGGCACCCGGAGGTTGCCCGTCGGGGGGGGGGCAATGTCAGGTACTTACCTTGCCTCGAGGCCGGGGTCCTCCTCCGGCGGGCGCCCCGCCCGCTCGCGTGCCCGCGCGTCCTCAGTGACGCGAGGACGTGGGCGGGGCAGGCTTTTACCCTGCCTGTAGCCGTTCCCTTCCGGGGCACGGCCAGCAGGGAGGAGGTCACAGGGGCCTATTTAGGCTCCTCCTGGCAGCTGGCCTCTTGCTGCCAGTTCAGAGTTGTTTGCTCTGGACTCCTAGCTCCCTGTGTCCTCTAGCGTTTGTTTCCTGTTGGTCCTGACCAGTTTACCCGAATATCTACCACAGCTCCTACCTCCAATTATCTCCGGTCTGCATATCCTCCACAGCTCCTAGCTCCGGTCCGAATATCTACCACAGCTCCTACCTCCAGTTATCTCCGGTTTGCATATCTCCCACAGCTCCTATTTACGATCCGAATATCAACCCCAGGTTCTACTTCCTGTTACGTCTATATCTGTTCTGCTGCCTCTCCACATTGTGGCATTGGCCTTTGTGGTTCTCTTCTCTGGAGCCGCGACCTGGTATCTGTCCGCCGCAAAACATCCTCACCATTAG
>CM033471.1:55988909-56037361 GCA_019447015.1 Hymenochirus boettgeri | reverse complement strand
TGCTTTTCTTTAACCTCTAATATATGTGAACAACCAAGCATAGGGTGCAGATATTTATCCATATACCCTATAACCTGTATTCCCAATATCAGTAGTCTATTGTGAAATCATTACTTACCTCATCATAGTCCGTCTAGGATTATAATTGATTTCTAATATTACTTACCTGATATGGTCCTCCTTTGAACACTGATTCTTTATGGATAGATATTTTTCATCCCATATGAGACCATGCAATTACTTGTTATACACATCATTGCATTGGATGGGGTAGAAATGATAATTTATAATATCGTTTATTAACATGATAAATTAATACGTTCTGTTTCTCCCTCAGCGTAAGACTGATTTGGCTCTGTATTCTAGACTACTAACTCCCCCCTTCCTGTTATGAATTGAGGTTGGGTAGTGTTTTTTCCTACTCCTATATCAGCTCTTTCAATGTTATCACACATCGTTAGAATACAGGGGTTGCTACCTTGGTTGTTTCCGACCGCAGCGTCGGGTTGCCATAGTTACGCTTATCATGGAGCGTACGTATCTCCGTACATCGGTGTTGGAAGGAGTAGCGGGGGTGTGTCTTACAGCCCGCAATGTGATTGGTGCTGAGCGCACCAATGGCAAACCCCAGATCACCTGACTGGAGTATAAAACACAGTTCAGTACCAGCGATTCTTCCCAGCTATGAGTAAGTCCCTTTGAGAGGGATGAAACGCGTCAGGGGCTTTTCGTCTGATATGATTTTTTAATCTTTACACTTCTGTCACTAGATCCTGTTGCACCTTTCTGGCTGCCTGATCCTCCTCAAGATGCTTCTTTTGTGTTTTGAGGGGGGTGTAATACAGGCACCCTCTTAATGCATATTACCTTGCCTTAGGCTTTCAGACTAGAAGTCTCTATGTGTTGCTAGATTTATGATCTTTTTTCTTACCTTTCTTTGGAAATCTATATATCCAACATAGGGATCCAAACCAGGAATGTCCCTTTTGTATATTTTTTGAACTGGTAAGAGGGGATTGTTGTAAACTACCCACTGTACATACCTACCTCACCAGTTAAATGTGTTGGGGGGGGGGGAGGTTTATGAATACTTAATTACCTCCTACCCTCACCCATTTTGTTTGCATACCGGATGATTCCCACTCTCTATTAGTTTTTAAGTGTGTGTCTTTTTCTACATATTTTAGTGCATAACTAATAAATTTATATTTTAATTCCGTATCGCCGTGTTACTGATGTTTATTCAGTTAGGGTAATAGTTATGAGGATACTTTTTCTTTGATTTTGTGTTGCTACTAAATTTATATCCCCAATTACCCTTTCCTAGCAGGATTCACACTTTGGTCTGTGCATCACATATTTTCTCTTTTTGAACTAAAAGTGGAGTGTAAAAGGCAGGTTGGATCATATTGGGTAGTACAAGGGGTAATGTCTAGGCCGGGTTATATGCTTGCCTGAATATGTGGGTTTTAAGGTTATGTTTAAAAGGTATTAAGGGACGGTGAATGACAGACAGTCAGAGGAAGGGAGTTCCAGAATAGAGGGGCAGCACGAGCAAAGTCCTGAATGTGGGCATTGGAAGAGGTGACAAGGGTGGAATAGAGGAGGATATAATTTGCGGAGCGGAGGTTGCATCTGGGACGGTGTCAGTGGTATATGGAGGGGCTGTGTTGGATAGTGCTTTGTAGCATAGGGTAAGCAGCTTGAACTGGATCCTTTGTATGATGGGCAGCCAGTTGAGAGACTGACCGAGAGGAGAGGCATTAGAGAAGCGAGAAGAGAAATAAATGAGCTGGGCAGCAGAGTTGAGGATGGATTGGAGTGGTACCAGGTATTTGTGTGGTAAACCAGTTTGGAAGCAAAGGGAGACAGGCCAGTAGCAGAAAACAGCGGACGGGTCCAGGGAGGGTGTTTTAAGTATAGGGGATACCACGGCATGTTTAAACAAGGAGGGAAAATACTAGTAGATAGGAACAAGTAAAAGAGAGAGGTTAGGGCTGGTATGAAGGAAGAGGAGAGATGGGGAAATGGGGGGCAAGTAAATGGATTAGCCAATGAAGGGAGGCTAGACAGTGCAGTGGTAGGGGTAAAGATGGAGGGGGGTGAGCAATGAAGGGAGGTTAGGCAGTGCAGTGGTGGTGGTTGGGAGCTGTAGAGAGAAACTAAAGTGCACAGGAAAAGCATTTCAAATGTTTTTGATTTTTTTTCCTGTGAAATATGAGGCTATTTCATCAAATGTCACTTCCAGTTACAGAAACAGAAAGTGTTTTGATGGCTATAAAAGGCAGGAGAGACTTTTTAAACTTTATCCCTGATGAAGCTGTAAGGATTAAAACAGCGAAACGCATAGAAACTACCTTAAAAGCCATTAGCAAGTGGATTATACCTTACCACAACACCACTACAATTTAAAGGGGCCGCACCATAGCAGAGAGGTGCAACTTCAATAACTGCTAATGGACTGTTTCTGCAAAGTTTTTGTTGTGCTTTTTATTGTTTTTAATTGTTCTAAATTTAAAAGTTTGATGGCAACCTTATTCCTGTGTGCAGAGGTTTTTGGGAGCTATAAAGACCAAACAAGCATCAGAACAGCACAGAATAAAGTCTGCAAGTCTGGATAGGCACCATACCCATACCCCAAGCAAGAAACTTTATAGGGCATGTCCCCCCCCAAAACCAAATTCTCCCCACTGTGTAGTATGTAAAAATCCTTACCTTACCTCTCTGCTCTAAATGGTTCTCCTGTAATTTCTGCCCAAAGTCCTACAAAGTAAAGAGAGTAGGAGCCTGGCTGGAAGGAAAACTTTTTGACCTCTGAGGTGTCCTTTGAGAGGTTTCTGGCTTGCTCAGTGCAGCCCTCCCTCCCGATCCCTGTTGGGTTTCCTGTGCCCCTAGTGTAAAACCCCTTTTTCTGTGGTGTAGGGCTCCCTCCCCCACCCCCAACCGCTACAGTAGTTTGTCAAAAATGTAAGCCGAATTGTACTTACATTGCCGCTTTCCTCTGGCGTTCTACACTGCCGGAAGCCACGTCCGTGATTGGCTGCCTCTCAGCCAATCATGGACACGGCTGCCGGTCCGGCCCCCTGCTTGCAGTTTCATGCAAGCAGAGGGCCGTGACTGAATGCCGCAGGAAAGAGGCAGTGTAAGTATAGATCGGCTGAAAGGGCTGACGCCCATGAAGTCCAGTTTGACCAATAAAAACCCTGCATGTTACTTGCAGAGTGTGATTCCCCAATTCAGTATCTCAGATGAAGGGCTTGGGCTCTGTGTGCTGCCCGACTTCAACAACACAGGCACAGAGTCCAGAGTCCAACAACAGCGTAATGTACGGCTACACAACTCAGAGAGCTGCACACACAGAACAACAGCTTCTATAACAGAGGGAATGAGACATTTCCCTTAAGGTCTGTAACACATTACAATTTGCTCCTGGAAAGTTTCAAATACCATATTAACCCTGGAAAGACTATATTACTATTGGTGATATGAACCACATTTGCGGTTATTGTCAAGAAATTTAAAGCAGAGCCTCCTAGAATGTGACCACGCCCCCAGATATTGCTCTCACGGCCACACACCCAAACATCAGTCATGCTCATACCCCAACCATCAAGGCCACTCCCCCAAAGATAACTGCCATGCCCCCAAATGTTGTAACCACGCTACCAGATATTGTGGTCACTCCCCAAAAAACCCCACAAACGTTATGGTCCGCTCCATACAGTATGGCCACACCCCCAAACATCCCAGGTCTGTTCCCGAATCACACCCACATACACAAACATCCTGTCCATGCCCCCAAACATCACAGGCACACCCCCAAACACCACACCCATGCCCACTCTTTGAAACAACGTGGCCATGCCCCCAAATATCGCGACCACCAATGTCACGTCCAATCCTCGTGGACACCACAACATCACAGACACGGGACGGTTAGGGGGTATGAACTACACAGGAATTAACTGCATTACCTGGACTTAAGAAACAGACACACACTGCCCACATGTCACACACTTCACAGACAGTTACAACTAAAAGAACAAAGACATCATGGTACTTTCAAATTGGACCAGAAAGTAACTTTATTGATTGGGATCGAATAGTCAATATAAAGTGGTCCTTGAGCAAGGATAAAGTGTTAAAGTGCAAACAAGGTGACATACTGCTAACAAATGTGCAAAAAATTGAGCACGCTTAATAAAAACACACAACGCTCAGACAGCGCATGAAGCCCGACTTTAACACAGACAAAGAGCCAGCACATCATATGCTTCAGACACTGACGCCTGTCGGTCACTCAAGTGCTGCGATATTCAGTTGCAATCAACATGTTTTCCCAACGGCAAATTCCACATAGCATGTTTACCACAACATTTGTATATTTACGCTCCAAGTGGAAAAACTGAAAACGTTGTATATAACATTTTGCTATAAACATATGTGCTATTCCTCCCTCAAGCAATGTCACCTCCTCAACTTATAACTATAAAATACATGAAGTACATTACCAACTGTGCACTTCCGCCTGTCTCTTCCATCTAAGCCAAACACACACCTGCACGTAAAAATTACCCACATGTGTACACGGGCAACGCCGGGTACAACTGCTAGTATAATATAAGGAATAATGTGCCCCTATTATCCTTATATCATATTGATAAAGGGTGCATTATTTCTTATAATACATATATAATTTTAACATTTGTTTTAATTTTGAATTTCTTAAAGAAAGGTTGTGCTCTTAAAGCAGCCTAAACATGTTAGATGGCTGCTCAATGGCGCAGTCAATTGATGTACTTTCTGGACTTTACGTATACTTCGATGTACTAAGTAACCTTAAACTTGAAGATGAATGCTCAAGATGATCCGGTCACTGATGGGATCTTTTTTAGTCACGTCTAATCAGGTTATGTTCGATAGACTGCCCAGTGTCGACCCATGAATGCATAAATTAACTCACCCAGAATTCTCCTTGATAAAAAATTAGAACAATTCATCCAATATTCAAACTGTCAGGTAAACTATCAGATGCAGAGAGTGGGAGGAAATGGCACACATGCCTGGTTATATATATGCCTGCTGTCTCTTTTTAATGGGATGGCTTCTGCGATACTGCAGTTTGAATAAAAGATTGTACCTGGGACAGAGGTAGGGTTGATTATTCCTACCTTCCAATATTGTTTTGTTTCCATTTGCCAGGTTAGTGGGCTTGACTTTCCTGTATTAAAGATAGTGCTAAAGCCAAGAGAAAGCCTGTCAGAAGTAGTTTTCTTCATACTTATGCTCCCCAGGGAAACAATATTGGGAGGTAGGAATTACTCATCCTAAACCCCTGCACTGATTTTTTTAAAAATCATTTTATGCAATACAGTTTCCTTAAAAAAATTTAATCGGTCTTTCAGTATTCTTACTTACCAAGTACATGAAGCTGCAGAGTGAATTTTGATTTTCCGGCACAATTAGAGGCAATGCATTCATAAAATCCAGCATCAAAAGATCTTACTACTTCAAATATCAATGAATGAACACCTCTCTCAGAAATTATCATTTTGTGAAAGTCATCTGCTTGAAGAATTTTTCCATTTAAAATCCATGATATATCTGGAATAGGTAGACCGAGGACCTAAGAAAGAATAAAAACTTAACAAGCAAAACTAGGGATAATATTTTAATTACAGAGACCAATGGCACAACTAGATCGAAAACACTGATATCACAATTATCCTATTTGAGGAGTCTATTAAAGGGCATGTCCACCATTCTTAAAAAAATTTTATGTAATATTCTCTCTTTCCCCCCAGCCCCAACCGCTATAGTTTTAAGTTCAGAAAGTGCCCCAAATATTACTTACCTTCCCTTTTTCCTCCGCCGCACTGCCAGGCACTCTTCTGCTTGCGAGACAATGCAAGCAGAGGGGCAGGACCGGCAGTCACGTCTGTGATTGGCTGAGCGGAAGCCAGTCATGGACGCGGCTGCCGGGAGTTCAGTGTGGTGGAGGAAAGAGGGAAGGTAAATAATATTTTGGGCACTTTCTGAACTATAGCGGTTGGGGATGGGGGGGACAGGGAGAATATTATATAAAAATGTTTTTACGCTAGGGGGAGGGAATCTAAATCGGGAGGGAGGGGGAGGGGAAGAAGTGCTGCAGTGCGCATGCCAAACTTCTTCTGGAGGGGAGACAGGAGGCAACTACACTACACAATGAGGCCAGTAGTGGGGGGGGGGGGGATTATAGTTTTGGGGGTGGACATGCCCTTTAAAATTATAAAAGAAGGATATACACTTATATAAATTTAACTTATTAAAGCACAATAATATCAGTATCAAAAAAATATCACCCCCATTACATGTCCACACTTCCAGCAGTTAAAATCATTTCCTCACATTTACAACTGTGCTGCCCTCCCTTAAGTTGGGTACACACCAGCAGATATTTTCACGGCACTTTCGATCGGTCGCCCGAAAAGATCTGCTGGTTTGGGGCAGCCGGCGTTCCCTATGTGACCGTGCGATCAATCGTTCACAAATTCATCCACAGCCGAATTTGCTGCGACTGCTGGACATTTGTCCTGGCCAAGCAACATAGTAACATAGTAATTAAGGTTGAATAAAGACATACGTCCATCAAGTCCAACCTATCCACCCTCTTTTTTTTAATTTTTTTTATTAACCCTTCCTAACAGTTGATCCAGAGGAAGGCAAAAAACCCCAGCTAAAAAGGGGGGGAAAATTCCTTCCTGACTCCAAACGGCAATCGGAAAGTATCCCTGGATCAACCAGATCTATATTCATTAATACCAGTAATTCTCAATATTATTTAGTTTTAGGAACTTATTCAGGCCTTTTTTAAAGCTATTCAATGAACTTGCCATTACCACATCTGCTGGAAGACAGTTCAAAAGTTTCACCGTTCTCACTGTAAAGAAACGTTTCCTAACCTGAAGGTGAAACTTCTTTTCTTCCAACCTTAAAGGATGTCCACGAGTCCTCTCATATGACCTATTAGTAAACAATGCACCAAAGAGTTCCTTGTATGGCCCATTAATATATTTGTATAAGGTTATCATGTCCCCACGCAAATGTCGCTTCTCCAATGTAAACAGCCCTAACTTGTCTAATCTGCCTGCATATTCAAGCCCCTCCATTCCCCTTATTAATTTAGTTGCCCTTCTCTGAACTGCCTCAATTTCCAAGATGTCCCTTTTGTATATGGGATTCCAAAACTGCACCGCATATTCCAAATGAGGCCTTGTAAAGAGGGAGAATAATATTTTTCTCTCTTGAATCTATTCCTCTCTTTATACAAGACAATATCTTGCTAGCTCTAGCCGTTGCTACCTGGCATTGTTTGCTATAGCTAAATCTGTTATCAACCAGAACTCCCAAATCTTTTTCCATTACAGATGCACTCAACACAGAGTTATTTATGGTGTAGGTGGCACAGGGATTATTAAATCCCAAATGCATCACCTTACATTTATCAACATTGAATCTCATCTGCCATTCTGCTGCCCATTTTGATAATCTATCTAGGTCTGCTTGCAGCACTTGCACATCATTGGAAGTTTCCAAAGCTCTGCATAGTTTAGTGTCATCAGCAAACACTGAGACCTTGCTCTCAATGCCCCCTTCTAAGTCATTTATAAACAGATTAAACAGAAGAGGCCCCAGTACAGAACCCTGAGGCACTCCGCTTAGAACTTTAGCCCACATAGATGTAGCTCCATTTACCACCACTCTCTGTGTTTACCACCACTCTCATCCATGCAGTATGAAGAAATCTTTTCAATAACCAATAACTTTTCAATAAGTTAAGAAATGTACTATTGCATGGATGCTATGGAACTCCATTCCAAGACTAGATTTGATGTAACCCGTGATAATTAACCATAACAATCAAGAATCTGGACTATAACTTAAGACATATATAAAGTAACCATACACTATAATAAATCTATAATAAGCAATCCTTAATTAGGGAGGGGGGGGGGGGAAGGGAATTAAATTGTATACTATAAAAACTCAATCTGAACAGTGCTGATTATTTGATATTTAATATGTATAATACAACTGCTGTGTATTTCTCAATTGTTCAATAAAGAAAAAAATGTTTTAAAAAAATATATTTTTCCTCTGTATTAGCTCCGTTAACTAATCTTACCAAGAAGTCTGCAGACCCCTCTAATTGGCTTCCAGAAGCCCATGAAATCTTTGAAGGTCTCAAAAAAGCCTTCTGCTCCGTTCCAATCCTGGTTCATCCCAAGGTCAAGTATCCCTTTGTAGCTGAGGTTGATGTCTGGCAGGTAGGGGTAGGTAGGTGCAGTCCTGTCTTAATATTCAAGGCCAAGTGAGCGACTATACCCATGTGCCTTTTTCTCCAAGAAATTTCCACCAACTCAATGTAATTATGACATTGATAATAGAGAACTATTGGCTATTAATATAGCGTTCGAGGAGAGGAGGCATTGGTTGTAAGGAGCTTAACATCCAGTTACGGTCTTTACAGACTGTAATAATTTAGAATATATTTAAGCAGTTAAGAGGTTGAATTCCAGACAGACATGATGGTCTCTCTTCTAGATTTAACTTTAGAATTACATATAGGCCTGGTTCTAAGAATGTAAAAGCAGGTGCCATTTCTACGAACTTCCCTGAGTCTGAGAGACAGTCCCAGACCGGATTCATCTTTATTAACAACATCTTCAGTGTAGCGTAAGTCTCTGGTTTTGCAAAGTGAAGCACTTTTGGAGGTAAGCTCTACTAAGAGCATCTGCAATAAGCAAATCTGCCTGGGCAGCAGCTGGTGTCAGGGCTGTACACCTGATGTCAAAGAAAAACGCATTGTTTTGGTTATTTAAAATACTAGCAAGTGGTGCATGACAAGGTACAGTCAATTCCGTGACCCCACCCACCACTAATTTTAAACCCAATAATTACACACAACACTTCTTGGAGAAAAAAGGCTGCAGCGTATTTTACTCGTATCAAAGATTTAAACATAACATTACAAAACTTTAAATAACATATTATAACTTCCAGTGACAAGATTTCACTATTCAATGTATATCACCATTAACCCTCCTACGCCGCCTACTCTTGGGATCTTTCTAAGCCTTCTGGGATGTGCCCTAGCACTACCGGGAAATAGATTAGGGATGGGCGGGAAATTCCAACGGTTGAGTGGCTTCCTGGCGTGCAAAGGCTCCTTCTATATCCTATGTCCCGACCTCGCTCAGGTAACACAAGACCCGGCCACTGCCTGTGACGTCATGCCCGCGACCTATTGCGCGCACCTGCTTGATGCCCGCTGCCTTACCCATGTGCTATCCCGGGTGAAGGGAGGAGGAGGCTGCTACACTCCGCCCCAGTACCCCTGTCAGGAGGTAAGGTAGGAAGCCCTGAGGGGGTGGGGTTAACCCTTTGCTGTTGGGTCCCATTCCTGGCCCTTGTCAAGGCACATTACCCAGCATTTTGGCTGGTTCATTTTGCACCATGACAAGGTACAGTCAATTCCGTGACCCCACCCACCACTAATTTTAAACCCAATAATTACACACAACACTTCTTGGAGAAAAAAGGCAGCAGCGTATTTTACTCGTATTAAAGATTTAAACATAACATTACAAAACTTTAAAAGGACAACTATACTCACCTCACCCTCGCTCCTCTTCCTCCATAGCTGCATAGTACCCAGGGTGAGGACCTAAAATCGCTAAGTCCTCACCCTGGGTACTTTCCCTAACGCCTGCACTACTTACCGCAAATCTGCTTCGCCGATCGCTCCATTCCTCCGCTCTTCCTGCTTCAGTGACAGATCGCGAGGCAGCCAATAGGAAGATACGCTCTGCAAGGAGGCGTGTCTTCCAATTGGCTGCCTCGCGACTGTCACTGACAGTAGAAGAGAGGTGGAACAGTGTGGATCGGCGAAGCAGATTTGCGGTAAGTAGTGCAGGAGTTAGGGAAAGTACCCAGGGTTAGGACTTAGCGATTTTAGGTCCTCACCCTGGGTACTATGCTGCAGTGGATCGGGGAAAAGGTGAGTATAATTGTCCTTTAAATAACATAACTTCCAGTGACAAGATTTCACCATTCAATGTATATCACCATTAACCCTCCTACACCGCCACTGACGCCTGCGCATGAGACCTTATAAGCGGGCGGCTCCCCCTTGCAAGAAAAACGTCCTTTTCTAAACCACACTTTAGAGCCAACAAAAACAAATCCGTCCCCACGTCCGATAGATGGACCCCATCCTCCCGATATAGAATCCTGGCAGTCTGCCGCAGAATGCCATACCACAACTCCACTAGTCCTCTGAATAAAGCATGCGAAAAGTTTGTTAACCTTTCCCCTGCTCTTTTCCAACAAAGCTGGATCCCGAGCGTGTCGCCAGGAAAGGCGAGGAACTATTCCCGACCACACAATTACAATGTCGGGGAACATCAATCGAATGCGGTCCACGTCTTGCTTCATAATCTTGACCAAGTCCCGTTGTGAGATAACACCTAGGTCGTTCCTGCCAGCGTGCAGCACCAGAATATCTGGGCGCCGACCTGATTTAACCGTGCGTAATACTGAGGGCTACACCTCCTTCCATTGCAGGCCCCTAGATCCAAACCAACGTACTAATACTTGATTCTCTGGCAAGCCCAGATGTATTCCCGACCTTTTCAGCACAGCTCTCCGTCGGGCCCAGTATATGTATGCGTGGCCTAGAAACCAGGCGACCAGCCGGCCACCTAGAAATAAAGACAAAGGAAACGTAGCAACAACAACGCTTTTTTTTTTTTGTCCACCGGTGTTGGCCCCCAGGTACCCGCCTATCAAAGATACAAACCACTCACCTCAAGGCAGAAGTAAAGGCCACACATAAGAAAGGTATCGCCGAGACTCCCATCGGCCAATCCGCTGTACCACTGTTTCCGGTAATCCCTGTAGTCATATATTTAATTAGATGTAAACTGTATAATACATTGGGACTGGGGTGTTAATAGAAGGAATGAGTGGGAATAGTCACAGATCCAGTTCCCGGATACTTCAAAGTCTTTGGATACTATCTCAGTTCCTGGGTTGGGTTCTTTGCATTTCAAAGAACCTCCTGTACTATAGATACATCTGCTGTTATCAAACAGTCATCTTATTGAGGGTGATCTGCATTTCAAATGGGGAATGTTTATACTACCTTCTAGAAACAAACATCTAAGATAGTTAACATTGTTTTATCAAATCCTTTCCCAGGGTGGGTTATGGGGGTCTGTGTTGTATATCAAGGGGCCAGAGAGTGTTAAAGAAGAAGGATTTGGAAGGTATTAGAAGGAAGGATTTGGAAGGAAGTAGAAGGATTTGGAAGGAAGTAGAAGGATTTTATTTGGAAAGGACCCAGGAGACGGTTTGGAAGGAAGTAGAAGGATTTGGAAGGAAGTAGAAGGATTTGGAAGGAGGGAGAAGGATTTGGAAGGAGGGAGAAGGATTTGGAAGGAGGGAGAAGGACTTGGAAGGAAGTAGAAGGATTTGGAAGGAAGTAGAAGGATTTGGAAGGAAGGAGAAGGATTTGGAAGGAAGTAGAAGGATTTGGAAGGAAGAAGAAGGAATTGGAAGGGAATATAGGAAGGAATTGCACATATACCTTTGTACACCTATACCTGCTGTAAATATATATTTTAACCTGTTATCTCTGGGCCTGGAACTCTTAAATAAACGCTTCATCTCTGAAAAAGAACTGGTTGGTTGAATTTACCTGGTGGTGGTAAATAAGGATTATTATATCTAAACTATACGAAACAACAATCCCATCCGTACTGCCTCCGTAGCAGCGCCAACACGGAAGGAATGCGTACCAAATTCGCTAGGGTTCAAGCCCAGCACCATTAAGGAAGCCTTGAATAGCCAGAATTGGAAGACGGTCACAGGGGAGCCGTCCTCGTGGACTAACAAAGGTGTAGCGCCTGCCAGTCTCACTCCCAGATAACGACATAGACAACCCACAGGGCACAGTAAGTTCCCATCTAGTGATGATAATACCACCTGACAACCCTTTCCTAGCACGTCCGTTTTGGAACGTCTCACCCAAACCAGAACCTCTGAGTGGTGTACCCTCACATCCTTCCGCAGTATACCCCCAGCCTTTTTCTTGCTGGGGCTCACGAGCTCACCAATCCTGAATGCCCCAAAAAAGGCCAAAACAAAACCGGCCTGAAATAGAAGAGCCTCAAACGGTGACGAACAGAGAACCGCCAATTCCTGTTGCAGGCGCTGCAACAACTCCAGTGACACTGGGCGTCTGGAGTCCCCCTCCACCGACTGCGTCGAAGTCCCTTCAGGGCCTGTCGGACCACAAAATCCTTTGTGAGATCCGGAAGACCTGTCGCTTTAAACCAGAATGCACCTGGCTAGCAGTGTGGATATGAAGGAATGAAATCTGCCCTGCTCTACCATCCAAAGTAGGTACCAAACCAGCCCTGCTTGTCTCGCTCCGTTGTCCGGGAATCCACCTTGCTCCAGCCCCAACCAGCCGTTCCAGCCCCGAGCATAGGCTTGCCAAGTGGATGCTGCGACAGATGATCTTACCAATCACAAGAGTCGGCTGTTCCAAGCCGCCAGAGTTTTACTGGGCAAGGGCGCCCCACTTTGTCGGCCCAAGGAGCCATGCGTTGGAAATGGTCCCACTGGAAGCGAGACAGAGCATCAGCAGTGACATTCCTTTTTCCAGGGATGTGGACAGCATGGCATAAGATGTTTAACCGAAGGCACTGAAGAACTAAAGCCCGTAGCAGGCGTAACACCGGTGGTGAAGAGGAAGACCAGTTATTGATAGCTGAAACCACACTCATGTTGTCGGAAAAGAGAGCTATGCGCCTATCTTTTAATTGTGCTTCCCAGATGAAAAAGGCCACTATAATAGGATAAAGTTCCAGGAAGGTTAGATTACGGACTAGGCCTGAGGCATGCCATGCTGCGGGCCAAGGTTCCGCACTCCATTGACTGGCAAGGACAGCTCCATATCCTGCGCTACCTGCCGCATCCGTGAAAAGCTGCAGGTCGTCTCCTGATAACTCTGCCCTCTGGAAAAGTAACCTGCCATTGAAGTCTCGGGGGAAAATGGTCCCAGATTACCTGATTGTCCCTAACGGCATGAGGAATCCTAATATGATGTTGAGGGGCCAGCTTGCCTGCCGTTAATCTTGCTAGGCGTCAGCTAAATATTCGACCCCCTGATATGATTCGGCAAGCGAATGCCAGTTTACTTAGCGTTGCCTTTTTTGCCCTCAGAAGATCGGACACCGTGGTTCTTAAATCAACTAACTTCGAGCTAGGCAACCTGCATTCGCATGCCACTGAATCAATCTCCAGGCCCAAAAAAGTCAGGCAAGTGGTGGGCCCTTCAGTTTTTTCGGGGGCAAAGGAACACCAAATTGTGAGGCCACCAACTGAAGGGTTTTGAGTATGTGGAAACAAGCGTCCGAATTCCCGGTGTTAGGTTTTTATATATTCTCTATTATCACTTAGCCTAATAGCAGCCATTTTGTTCTCTGACTCCATTTTGTCTTACATTATTGTCGTGTTATTGCAGATGTTTTGTTTCCAAATGTTCTTTCTCATTTGATAACATTTGAGATTTCCAGTGAGCTCAAGGTCTTTTGCCTCCTACATTCCAAGGTTTTAGTACGTCATCGGCAGACACTGTATCTGGCCACGCCCACTTTTTCTCTTTGTGAAAACCCAATATAACATGTGAATAAACCGAGAAACTGGGCTCTACTACACCATGCGTGTTGTGTGATCCATTTCTCCCAGCGCTGAAGGTCTCTAAATGGGTCTGACAGGCATCAATCAGAGTCCGGGGGACTAGTGAGGATATTTATTCTAACAATAGGTGTCAGTAAGTGGGGATACAACCTACAGGATAGTGAGTATTGAACTTATTAATTTTAGGTTCTGTCTTGCTTGTTCTGTAACTTGTATCAGCACATTGGGATAGATTTTAAAACGTGGGTCTGGAAGGGCGGACGCATGCCCCACGTCTTACAGATGGGTCTGTAAGTAGAATGTCTGTAAGTAGAATGCCCGCAGGCTGGGACCTGTGATTGAGTTCTCTTAAGGAAGTTGCTTCATGGGTGGAGTGTTAAATTCTGAAAGAGTTTTATTCCCTGAGTGGAATGTAAAAACTTGGTGCTGGGTGTTCTAGAGAGTTAAGGTAGACTCCCGCAGGTGGCGATCTGCATTTTTAGTTTCTCTTTGGAAGAGGTAACTGGGAGCCGTACAAGAGATATATTTCCCCTTGATTGATAGGATCCCTATGCGGGTGGGACTCGCAACTCGTAGTTGGACTACGAGATAATACTCCCGCAGGCGGCGACCTGCACATAGAGAGTTAATGTTTTCTCTTTAAATAAGAGTTGCTTCAGCGTTAAGTGAAGTGTGAAACGTGGGAGTTTTGGGATCGGGGACGGAAAGTGTTAAGCTTAACCATTTATAGAACGGACAGTGTGGTCCGGTTCATTTGAAGTTCGAACTTCTGAGTTGTGTTTCTTTGCTAGCTAGCATTATACGGAACATTGAGAGACCTTACCTTTGTATGTCTTGTGTGTTTTATGTGTAACAGTTTTGTCTGTCAAATTTGTTAATTTGCTGAGCTTGCTTGCTTTGCGCTTATTGTTAACCTTCTTGCTTACAGGATGGAAAGTTTCACAGTAAAGGTGTCTGACCCAAACATGATAAGTCATTTAAAGTATATTAAAGTGTTTTAATTCTAAGTTTACAGGTTTCCAATGTGTGGGAAAATACTGATATTCTGAAGAATTTTCCTGGAAAGGCAAGAGGATTAGGTGATCCGTATTGGCAATCCATGGTTTGATAATATATTGGGTTGGATAAAAGATGTATATTCTTATTGTGAGCTCTCTTAGTGAATTTTATTATAAATCTGGTTATATTAATAAGTAAAGTTTAAATTTGGTTAATGCTGGTTTCACTTAGAATGTTTGGACTCGATGTTTTCTATTCTGGGTCTAATTCTTATCTTCTTACATTCCTAAACCCGCTTCCCCCTCCTCCTCTCCTTTCATGTCTAACTAGTTGTAAATTGGAGTTTTATAATTGCGAATGGAGGTAGGAATGTCTACGGAAGTTTTTTTCTTATATTATAGAGGTTTTTGAGAAAGTGAAGATTTAGAAAGTGAAGGGCAAGGATCTGGTAGAGTTTCTGGTGGTTTTTAAAGAGGATCAGCTTCATAATAGCAAATGTTTATTTGTAATAAATTAGATCATTAGTAAGATCCGTTATATCCATATAGCTAAGTAGGATGTGAAAATACAGTCACAGATAGATATCCCCTATGATGGCAGTTGTGATGGATTTTCCCACAAGTGATTCCCTCGCTGTGGTACAGCTCATGGACAGAATGTGTAATCCTATTTGTGTTCTTCATATACGAGGTAAGCTGTTTAATTTTTTTTTAATGATACAGGGACTATGTGCGTCTCTATCAAAGTTTCCTTATATTAATGGTCCCTCAGTTGATTGCAAGTTTTTGTAGAGATTTTTTTTGGGATATTTGCAGAGACTAAGAATATAAAATATTTGTCACTAATAGGGATAATGGCCATTTGTTATTGTCTTATTTTTCCTTTACATTATTACCAGATTACCCCATTACCTTGATAATACCGGATTTAGTAAGTAAATTGTGTATCTCAATTTTCTTTAGTGGCATAACTTGTTGGAAATAAAAGTTGATGTACGGATTATTTTTTTAATGCCCCTAACCCCCTTTTTTACAAGATATAATTAATAGTATTCTGCCAATGGTTTTTACCTTTGTAGAGCAATGAGTAATTATAAAGACTATCTTCCTATTTTATACCCCTATTATAGCTCATAATACAGATAGTTCCTATAGTTTTGGATATTTAGGCCCTTATTAGCATTTCTGCCAATACCCAATGTAATATAGTTGTTGATTTTGAGATATGCCTTTTTTCTGCATGTCGGCTGGTGCTACGGCTCAGTCTTTTTGTATTCATTTTTTGAAAAGTCCCAATTTATGTGTCACTGTTTGACAGAGATTTGGTGGACTTACCAGTGACAGACTCTATGGCTCTCTGTGAAGTGTTAAAATAATAATGGGTTCAGCCACATGGTTCTAGGATTATGTGAAATATGTTAATTGTCAAATATGTTAATGTGATTATTGTGTATCCAGAGCATGGAGGTATGTAAAATGTTTCTCTCTCCTCAATTGTCTTGCATCAAAAGCTTCCAGAAAATACAATATTGCAAAGACTCAGTTCAATATCTTGGTTGTATAATATCTAAGGGTGAATATCTGGTCAGCCCCGCCAGAGATAAAGACATTTCAAACACCCTGTAATAAAGCTGAATTGGTCAGCTTCATGAACTTTTACCAACAATGAATCCCAGCCAGCTCCCACTGGGACCAAATGCTCCAAAAAGCACAATTAAAGACTGTCCAAACATCATTCTATGGACACTGCAAATAACAAAGAATGTTTAAATAATTGTAATAACATTTATCTCTGCCCCTGCTCTGAGCTTTGTGAATTATGATAAATCTTTTCATTTGTATTGTAAGAGAACATTGTAAAATCATGGTGGCAGTTTTATCACAATATCACAGAGACACCTTGAAACTAGTCACTTATTTTTCTAAATCATTGGCAGTCACTGTTCAGAGGATGGCCTTAGTGCACCCTTGCAGTCTGTACAATGGCTGTTGAGGCCCCAACTTTATTATATTGGACACGGAGAATGTTTAATTAACATCTAATCATGTTTTATAATGCTAAAGAATAGAATATGAACTATCCGATGTCTCACAGAGTATGAGGTTATTTTAATCCATCATGGTCTTAGAAGTTAAATATATCAGGTCTTACCCATAGTATATTCCTTTTATTTACTGATTAAGATTACAGGTTAAATTTATACCCAAGTAATTAATATTTAAATTAGGTAAATCTCTACCCGTCCGATTTGATTCTCTACCAATTAGAGCTGTTATGGTTGTGTTTGTGTATAATGTATATAGATCTCAATTCCTAGATTCTGTTTGGAATTTAGTTCGTTACCGTGTTTTGTTTATTTAGCTTAATCTTTTCTTTAACCCGTACTTGTGTTTTGTTTGTTAGTACAGTTTCCAGGTATGATTTTAATGTAGTTGGTTTTTGGTAGAATTTGGCAGTAATAGTTGTGTAATGAGAATGGTGACCTGACTTTACATTAATAATTTGGGATTATTATCTTCCTTATGTTTTTAGTTGTTTAAATGAAATGATTGTGAGTTCTTTTCATGTTGTTTAAGGATCTCATATGTGTATAATTTGCTATTCTTTCTTCCGTTTCTTTTGTTTCTTTCCTGTATTTCCATGTTTCCCTGAGAATGTTATTATTTCAGTTTAAGTTTTTGTTTTCTCCCGATTCATTTTTTTTAAAGATTTTATTTTTTCCAGCATTTCCAGCATCCAGCATCCAGCTTTTGGGTCTTTATTAAAGAGGGGATAGTTATAGTAATAATATGGCTTCTAAAAGTCTTAGCCACAATGTTTATTGCCCACATGTATATACGTAGTAAAAAGAAGATTTGAAAACTGTTGCTAAGATTTTGTGTAAGAAATTATTCCTAAATGTGGTTGTCCTGTTGGATAGATTCAGATAAAGGGCCAGCTTTTTATTCTAAAGTATTACAGCAGATTGTGTAATTGATGTTGATTGATAGAGTTTCATATCCCCAAGTTCAGATGTTTGTTGAACGAATGACCCGCACAATAAAGAGAGTTTAGGAAGGCTACGGCAGGTTCTTTCAGTAAATGGGATATTTATTTACCACTGTATTAGCAGAGATTCTTATGGCCCCCAATCTACATCCAAGTTGTCCCCTTTCGAAATTTGAATTTGTAAACCATTCCCTACGCTTTGGGCAGTTAAGACAGGGACATTAATTACAGGTGACCTGGAATTTATCAGGAAGCTTATGTGGTAAAACTGATTGAAAAATTGAATGGCATCTGTGGTGATGTTTCTTTGTTTTTTTCTTTATTTTCTAGTGCTCCAACGCACCCGTTTAAATCAGGTGATGTGGTCTTGATGAGGTGTTATGACTCGCACAGCTATCTTGGTTGAAGGCATCATCGTGGATACATGCTTCCAGTAAAGCCGCACCGAATCTGTTGATTGGAGAACGAGATGGCTTCAGGACCACCCAGATGACTTCAGAGATGACAACACACCCCACCCTCAAGGAGGAAGGAGAATGAGCCCAGATTCCAAACCAGTGATGAATTGTAAACTCCAGATGAATACATTTTCCTGACCTGTTCATTTTTCATCTTATTCTGTGGTTTTTCTATTTTGAATTTATTAGAATAAACAGAGCTTCCCGCTCTATTGCTCCCAGTGTTCCATTGCCCCTAGTAACATTTGGGAGTATATTTCAAAGAAGCTCCTAAGTATAACTGACTTTTGTTTAGGAAATGTAAAGTGTTCAGGACATTATAAGTACTTGTTTAGTCGCTATTCCAGTTTCAGTTCCAAATGTCTCCAATACTATCTGACTGATCAGCACTATAAGATATTGGATCCCAATTATCCAAAAATGATGTAACCACTTAAATTTTCCAGAATACCTCAACAGACCTCCCGTGAACGAACTGTAGATATAGTTATGATTCGGACTCAAAATGTTACTGTTGCTGAAGTTTGTTTTATTTTTATTTGTTCCCCTAATGTAAAATGGGTTTCTGTGAACAATGACATAAGTGTAATGTCACCACCGACCAAACGATATCAGATCAGTAATTTGCAACAACTTAGCAATCACACATCAAGTAGATGAATATGTTTTCTCTGAATACTATTTCCACTGATAATGTTGCTATAAATTACATATAATTTCCGTTTAGTTATCCCTTTGGGACAAAAGGGTGGAACATTGTTAGAATAAATATCCTCACTAGTCCCCCGGACTCTGATTGATGCCTGTCGCCCCCATTTGAGACCTTCAGCGCTGGGAAAATGGATCACACAACACGCATGGTGTAGTAGAGCCCTTTCTCGGTTTTATTCACATGTTACATTGGGTTTTCACAAAGAAAAAGTGGGCGTGGCCAGACACAATGTCTCGCGATGACGTACTAAAACCTTGGAATGTAGGAGGCAAAAGACCTTGAGCTCACTGGAAATCTCAAATGTTATCAAATGAGAAAGAACATTGGAACAAAACATCTGCAATACACGACTATGTAAGACAAAATGGAGTCAAGAACAAAATGGCTGCTATTAGGAAGTGATAATAGAGAATATATAAAAACCTAACACCCGGAGCCAACACATCCAGTCATCCAGGTAGTGGACGACTGTACCTGCCATTGCTCTCTGTCTAACGACCCACTCCAGGAAGGTGCTAAAAGCTTCGAAGTAGTATAGTATAGTATTTGAGGTTGAATAAAGACATACGTCCATCCGTTCAACCCATCTACAATATCCTCATTTCCTGCCTAACTGTTGATCCAGAGGAAGGCAAAAAAAAACCCACCAAATTTAGAAGGGGGAAAAATTCCTTCCTGACTCCAGTGGCAATCGGAAATTTCCCTGGACAACTCTACTTTATGTATCAATACCAGTAACTTGCAACATTCCTTGTTTGCAGAAACTCATCCAGCTTTTTTTTTGAAACTGACCAATGAACCTGCCATAAACAATGTCCCTGAAGACAGTTCCATAGCTTTACCGTTTCACAGTGAAAAAACCCTTTCTGAGCTTGAAGCCTAAACCTTTTTTCTTCAAGTTCTAGGATGTCCTCATGTCCTTTGCCATGTTTCATTGGTGAACAATGCCCCAATAGCTTATTGCATGGCCGTTAATGTACGCGCAGGAAAAGCCCATGGAGCCAGATCCCAAGAAACCCGTCAAATTGGCACCAAGCAATTCAGGTGTGATGGGTAAAAGACAAAAAGCTGATTCGATATCAGCTTTGCCAAGAGTGCTCCGACCCCAGCAGACTGAACTAAAGAACTGCCTTGTCAAAGGATGTATAGACACTCACAAATCCCTGTTAATGTCATCATTAACAGATGATCATTTTGGGTGCGACGAGATGTAATTAGGCGAAACTTGCCCGTTCTTTTTTAGGTACCACTCCCAGTGGAGAAACCCTTAAGTTTGGGATTGGAGGATTGGAAAATGGGCCTGCCATACGCCCAAAGCCACCTCTTTTTTAATTTTTGACGCACTCTCTCTGGAAATTGTGTAACAGATTTTAAATTATTAACATTTATCCAACCTATTTTTTCTAGAAAGGGATCCTAAAACAGGACCGTTGTACAGAAATTTTGCTACGTCTCTCTTAGCATAGCGGTCTAGCCACGGCTGCATCTCGGCGAGCCTCACTGGGGATTTCCCCTTTGTTAATATTGATTGACTTTTGCATGGATTTTCCGCACTTGAAACAATGACTGAAGGGGTGATTTCCGTTGCACCCAGAACACTCGTGCTTAAACTTAAACGTTGAACCCCACTTGCAGTTGGACTCATTAAAGGACCAGCAGTAACCGAGCCATCCGGAGGCGGTGGGAGAACTCTGCTGTGTTCCCCCAAAGCCCTTCCGAAAGGGCACTACCTTCTGTGCGGTCATGAGTAAGATCCATTTGATCCCAGTGCATAGATGGGTTTGCTGCTAAGCGTTGCCGGAATTCCTTGTTGTACTTCCACCATGCCATTCTGCCATAAACGCGAAAAGCCTCCCAAATCCCGTCTATATTGCAGAAGAGCGACGAGCACTTCTCCGGGCTTTTTTCAACAATAATGCTAGCCAGAATGCAAACGGATCTCAGCCAATTACCGAATGTTTATGGTAATTTTCTGTACTGCTTAGCTTTTTCTTCCTCCGACTTTTTTGTATCAACTTTTTCCTCTTCTTTAAGATCTATGATCTTAACAGGTAACAATGAGAATATTTCCACGAATTCCCCACGCCAGATTTTTTCTTTAATTTCTTGTTTCACATGCAGACCTAGAGGACCAGCGAAAGAAACGTATGCACCCTGTCTAGCTGACTCTGAAACTCCAACTAGTGCAGCCCAAGAGTCCCTGCCTAGGGATGTCACTTATTGTGCCGTGGCCGTGTTGATGTTACCTGGCCTAGGCAGGGATGCTGTAGGAATCTCCTCAGGACCCTGATCCATGTGTAATGGATTCTGTGTTGTATTATTGAGAGTCTCCCTCCCTAACCAAACTCGGGCGGGCTGGTTTGGATGATGCTGAGTAGACCTAGAAGCATCTTCCCAGCTGGAAAGAAATTGCCGTAAACCTGACATTAAATCTTTATTACTCCCCCCAGCCTGAACCTGATCCTGAGAAATGTGCTCACCTCCGTGTTCTTCCACTGTGGGTGCGGTGGCTGTATGTGCCTCACTCGCTTGTCCTGTTACTGCGATATCTCATCCTGGGACGCAGATCACCGACGAGCAGCTCTGTCCGGAAGGTGTTTGTGAAGCCATATGTGCACTGGCGGAAGACCTGTCCCTCCTCGCAACCTGGCTTTCTTGAGAAAACCTGGAAAAAGAAGGTGACAACATTCCCTGATCCATACCTTGCAACACCTGTTGTGCAGGTACGTTACCGTCCCAGCCTTGTAACCCGGCTGTGTCCATGTAGGAGGGAGTTGTGGTGTCGTGGTCCTGACCCCTGCGGGCCGTATTTGAACTGCGTGTTCCCCCCTTTGTACGTGATGGGCTTCTGTCCTGCCTGCGCCTATGACCACCCTGGGATTGGCCCGTCTGTGAGAACCACTGCTCTGGTGAGGGTTACCAGCCCGTTGTTCTCTTCTGCTCTGGGATCTATCGCAATGATGATTCTGTCTACTTGTGAATTCCTCCCTTGCTTCCCTTTGGTGACCTATAGGTCCAGCATTCTCAACCCTGGTATCCGCGACTTGGGGTGATAATGTTTGCCTGTCTACCGATGGTGCATGCCCACCCGGCCTAGCCTCGGTTGCCCAACCCCCCATCACTGAACAGCTCTACCCCACTGCCTGAGGCAGCTACCACTTGTGGAAGGGGACCCTTTTGTGGCCCTGAATGCACAGGGGTTAAGGTAGGGGATAACAAGGCAGGAGGGGTGAGGGAGTCAAACGAAGGCCGTGCTGCCTGAAGGAGAGAAGGGGGTGTACTTAATTGTATTGGCCGTGAAACCATCTCAGTGGAATTTTCCTGGCCATGACTCCCTGAAGGGGTAGGGGATGTAAGAGTATCAATCACTTGCCTGTTGGTGGAGGCTGGTCCAGGCCTAGTGCTGTGGCCATGCTGTGTCCTACCCGTACGTCCTTTTTCTGATGCTGTTCCTCCATGTTCCACTCCAGTCCTGGACTGTGTCACGCCTCTTCTTTTTGGCCTGTTCTGTGCGATGCTCCTTCTGCCTCTATCTGCAGTAAATCTCCTAGTTGGCTGTGTATCCAATCTCTTCCTTGCGACTTTGCAACTTCTTTGAAGCGCCTGGCCAGCTCTTCAATAGATTCGGCCATGCTGGTTAATAAGCAGCTACCTACAGCAGCTGTGAACTTCCACGGCTCCAACAGTTGAGTGACTTCCTGGCACGCAAAGACTCCTTCTATATCCTATGTCCGGATCTCGCACAGGTAACGCGAGACCCGGCCCCTGTCTGTGATGTCACGCCCGCGACCTCCAGTGTGCACTCGCTTGCTGCCCGCTGCCTTACCCATGCGCTATACCGGCTGAAGGGAGGAGGAGGCTGCTACACTCCGCCCCAGTACCCCTGTCAGGAGGAAAGGTAGGAAGCCCTGAGGGAAGGGGGGGGGTTAACCCTTTGCTGTTGGGTCCCATTCCTGGCCCTTGTCAAGGGACATTACCCAGCACTTTGGCTGGTTCATTTTGCATCATTCAAAAGATAAACCACTACATGTTTTCTACAGGTGTACTACCGTAAGTAGTTTCCTCTCAATCTGTGCATACCCCTGTTCTGGTGGTTTGAGAGCTCAGCTTAAAAAAGGAATAGGTTGTCTTTCTTACAAAATATATATAAAGATGGCATAGTATACATCCACACATTATTTAAAAATTCAACCTTAGTTTAATGATGGTAAAGCCAAGCTGTTTAAAATTGAAAATTGACAAGCAGTTTATTATGATTTGCCTGAGTTCCAGAGACAGTGGAAAAAATCCTGCAGAAACTGTGGCCCCTGTTTTAAGTGATAATTACAGGAAGGAAGGGGACAGGAGAAGTAATCAGAGATAATTAAGAAAATCAGAGGAAGGAGTTACCATAAGATAGGTGGGACACATTTAGCTATGGAAACACATTAGCAGACACAAAAGAAGCAAGAACACAAACGAGGAACCAACAGTGATAGCAATAATTCCTTCAGGAAACAGAGATTGTGCAATGGACAATAATGTGCCAGCACCAGCAAAAGAATAGCACAGGAAAGTCAAGAGATACCACGAGAGCAGAAAAATTGTCCCACAGTCGGGGCTGATTTCCCTTCCTATAGAGGGAACCAGCAGCCCCCAGAACGACCACTCTCTGCCTTGTTACACCCCTAACTTGCCTTGTTACACCCCTAACTTTGCTTCCTGTCACCTACCCACCATAACTCTGCCCCCGCTACCTTGACGTCACAGTGATGTTCTCACCCCCGGGAAACTACAATTACATACATATATCCCAGTATTGCAGGAAGACATACTATGCAAATCTATGCTTGCAAATGGTTTATTACTGCTGAAGACAATAAACCTGCAATACTTACCTTTTAGATGTTCCCACACCCTGCTCGGGAGCAGCAAAAATCTGGTAACCCTAGACTGGGTACACACAAACAAATTGTACGTCTTGACCGACCATTCCCTAATAGCGATTAGTCAGCCTGGACAAATCTGTTGGTTGCAGCAGAAAGTTTTCCAAGACAAACAGATCACGGCCACTCACAAATCACCTCGATTTTTCAGGGCTGACCAATAAAGAAACCAACCAGTATTGTCTTCAGAATGTAATTTCTGCAATTAGTATAGTATAGTATTTGAGGTTGAATAAAGACATACGTCCATCCAGTCCAACCCATCTAGAAATACCCTCATTACCTGCCTAACTGTTGATACAGAGGAAGGCAAAAAAAAAAACCACCAAATTTATTAAGGGGGGAAAAAAAATCCTTCCTGACTCCAAGTGGCAATCGGAAATATCCCGGAATCAACTCTACTTTATATATCTTTATATATTGTTAGGGGTTTAGCCAAGTGGTAGGAAGTAAAGCAAGTGTTCAGAGTGTGTGTTGTGCAAAGGAATACACTGAGTCCAGGTTACAAGATATGAAGCCTGTGTTTTATTCACAGCAGGTACATACAATAGGCTGATACCTTCTCACCCAGTCCAGTGGTACAAAATAAAACAAAACACAAACTCCTGCTCATCTGAGCTCTAACTTCTAATTACAGCAAACACACTGCCAGTACAAGTGCACAAAATTCACAAATAGTCTGTTTACTCACAGAACCATGTTTGGCTGGCTGCTTCCAGGCCTCCTCTAGCCACACACAGAGAGAGAGAGAGACTGTCTGGGGAAAAACTCCCTCTTCTAGACAGCTGAATCTAATCCAGCTATACTACTCACTGGAAAATCAAGAGTGGTCTAAGGATTGGAAATCCACCCCACCCTTCGCATGTGGATTCCCAGTAAAACCAGCACCAGTGCACCTCTTACATGTGCCAGACTGGTAAAGAAACCATTCCTTACCCAAAACAAACTTGCTGGTTTTACTCTACCATCTGCATAGTTGCCAACATTCTCCAAAAATTTCCAGGGACACATTTCAGAAACAAATGTGCCGCCACAAATTCTAGCCACGCCCACTTTCATAAAGGCGACACCAACCTTTAACTGTCACTGATTTAAAAAAACATATTTATTTTGTTGCTAGACAGATAGAAAGACAGAGATAGATAGATAGTGATACATAAAGTAGATAGATAGATAGATAGAGAGAGAGATAGACAGACAGATAGATAGTGATAGATGATAGATAGATATAGAGATAGATAGATAGTGAAAGAAAGATAGATAGACATAAAAAAAGCTGTGATCAACTGAACTTACTATACTAACAGTGACAGTCTGCTTGGACTCTGGCTCTCAGCCTCTCTCCACTTCAGCACTGCCGGGAGACTCAGCAATTTGCACAGGCGCTGACACAGGCACCTCAGGAGTAGTCCTTCTGTGTTCCCCTCCCCCCCATCCTGCAGAGGGCAACACATAGAGGGCAGCAGAGCAGGAAGTAAGTGCCGACACTCAGACTGCAACTTTCCACTGTGTTACGATCGGATCGATTGATCCAGACAAAAGTTCTGTCAGGCAGTGTTCTGGTTTTCTCAGGTCTCGGAACTTTTCCAGGGACATTAGAATAGCGGGACTGGCTGCTACCTAAAATCCGGGACTATTGGCAACTATGCATCTGTAGGTAAGAAACCTTAGAGGAATGTACCTACCCTCTATAACTTTCCCAGTAGGCATCTTACAATATCAATACCAGTAACTTAAAACATTCCTTCCAGCTTTTTTTGAAACTGTCCAATGAACCCGCTATCACAACGTCCACTGGAAGACAGTTCCATAGCTTTACCGTTCTCACAGCGAAAAACCCTTTCCCATTTTGAAGCCTAAAATTTTCTTCAAGTCTTAAGGGATGTCCGCGTGTCCTCTGACATGCTCTATTGGTGAACAAGGCCCCAGATAGTTTATTGTATGACACACAGTAATCATATCCCCATGCAAGCGCCTTTTCTCTAGCATACATAATTGTAACTTATGCAATCTCTTTTTATATTCAAGCTCTCCTAATCCCCTTATTAATTTAGTTGCCCTTCTTCTCTGAACCCTTTCCATTTCAAAGATGTCCTTTTTGTACACAGGATTCCAAAATTGCACTGCATATTCCAAATGAGGCCTTACCAATGCTTTGTAAATAGGGAGAATAAAATTCTTCTCCCTTGAATCTATACCTCTCTTTATACAAGACAATACCATGCTGGCTGTTAATAGAATTAGTAGTAGAATTTCTCTAATATTTAGTCTCACTCCCTTAAAGGCTATGTCCACCCACAAAAATATTTTTTTACATAAGTTTCCCCAAGGGCTCCCAGCCCCAACCGCTATACTTGTATCTTCAGAAAGCCCCCCAAACTCTACTTACCTCCCCTCTTTCCTCCGCCGCGCTCCCGGCCCTCTGCTTGCAGCCAATCACAGACGCGGCTGCCGGCAGCTCACTTCGCCGGAGGAAAGAGGAGAGGTAAGTAAGAGTTTGGGGAGCTTTCTGAAGATACAAATATTGCGGTTGGGGCTGGGAGACATGGGGGAAGACTGCACTGAAGGGGTTTTATGGTAGGGGGAGGGATAGTAGAACGGGAGGGAGAGGGAGGGAGAGGGAGGGAGGGGGGAGAAGGGCTGCAGTACGCATGGCAAAAATCTACCTGAGGCCAGCTAGCAGGCAGTGTCCTATATGGACCTGCTAGCCTCCTGGTGGGCAGTTTTTGGGACTTTGGGGGGGGACTACAGGAGAACCCTATGGAGCTGGGATGTAAGGTAAGGATTACACTACACTACATGATGGGGCCAGTAGTTGGGGGGATTATAGTTTTGGGGGTGGACATGCCCTTTAAAGGGCATCTATAGTGGGAAAATGAACTTTATTTTCTTTCTTTCCATGTGTTCTATAATTCCCCACAACCCGCAGAGTGTCTTCACTTTTTTCAGATTCCCTCTCTGTCCTGAGATACACCAGTTAGAAGAATACGTGATTACATTCCTCTACTCCTACTTGGACTGTCAATCAAATTCCTGTGACGTCATCCCCCCTCCCTGCTTTTTAATAAACATAGAGATAAGAGCATTAGCAGGGGGAGAGAGGTAGCTTTGGTGGTAGATATAAGGCTGCACTTGACCCCCCTTCTTGATAGCTTCCACTGATTGATGATGGGTCACAAAGTGAGAGATCGTAAACTGTACTGTTCTCCTTCTTCTTCCGTGTCTCCAGGAGAGCTTGCTTTCTATTGGCCACTGTGCGTGGGTGTGTTTTTTAGGATGTTGAACTTTTAACTCTTACTGCACATGATAAGCTTGTCGGTTAGCCAGAGTTGAGACATGGAGGAGGTAACAGAGGGGAGGGGAAAGGGGGGAGTGCTGCACAGAGATCTGACACCATGGATAAGCAAAGTCACTGACAGAGATAGGATTAAGGCAGCACAGAGTACATGAATTTAACTTTGCAAAGCAAAGGGGCAATGCGTTTTTTTCACTATAGATGCCCTTTAACCAGTAACCAGTAATCACCATCTAAAGCTATCAGGCATGCGTATAACCATCACATACAAGGAGATATTGGAGTGTTTAGATGGGGAGAAAATTCTGGGAGCTGAGGAAAATAACAAATGTCACAATCCTTATTTTCTTAGCTATGCAATTACTCTAACCTAATACACTATAACTATTATTGTTAACTACTATTGAAAGGGCCACCACACCCATGAATAAGGTTTAAAATTCTGCTCAGGGCTCCGGCCATACTTTCTAATAGAAGCTAATGGCTGCGCACTTCTAATCGTGAGAGTTGTAAGGGGAGCAGCACCGGAGGCAATCTGCTGATGTAGCTGCTTTCACTAGTGGCACACTTGGCTATTTCTTGTTAATTTCGTAAACTTTTTAGTCTCCTTTAAATGTGCTGAGAAAAAAATTAGCTTACTGTGAATAGTGTTAAATAAGAAGATAAGATTCCCATTAACAAAAAATTTTAACAAAAAAATTCTTTCAGTATTGTTTTTACTTTGAAGTCTATGCGATAGAACTGTCCTTCTTCCACCACTGTATCTTCTGGGAGTTGCAAAAATCTTGGTGCATAGTATTTTTCCAATTTGGATCTATACCCGACCTCCTCCCTACTTGATAACCCTTGATTCCTGCAAAAGAGAATATATTATATGAATTTTAAATGTGCTATTTAAGATAATAAAAATAAGAAAATTTAATCAAGGTCAGTTTATATTTAATTTTGTAAGAGGGAAATGTTTGTTATTAACTGAGATTTTCTAAATATGCATAAGTACATCCCAGCAGGGCCCCATCTCTAATGAGGCAGTGTAAGACATTTGACTCAGGCAGTACATCTGAGGTAATGGGAAAAGTGTCAGGGGAAAAAAAATTGCGTGTGCTGGGGGTGCTCGGGGACACCATTCAAGTGCCCCCCTTGCCCCCTCGATGTGGAGATCACTGGTAATTTACCCCTGTAGTGCTGAGAGCCTGTTCCCTTGCAGAGCTGCAGTAGTAAAGGAGTCCCCATGACATCAAAGGACTTCCTCTGAATCCGCGGACTTCCCTTGGTCTTCCCCAAAACAGCCTTGGTGGTCTAGTGAAGGAAGCACTGATCACTTTCTGCTTTAGTAAACTTATGTTAAACTGAACACCGGCTTACTAAAGTATTTGTGAATGGATCAAAGAGAGAGTAAGCTGCCCACACTGTGTGGGGCACATACATTAGTTATTTGTGTGGGGGTACTTAATTGCCAACAGATTCTTGCACAAGTCATTCTGAATTGAGAAAGCCAGTTGGATGACTAGCGAATCGTCTTCAAGAATTTAACTTTAAGTCCAATTAAGCTAACTGAATACAACAGATATACCATGACCTGGATGAATGAGAACCTTTACAAGCGAATTTAATAAGTGTTTAGCCACAGCCACAAGCGGAAGCCACACACACAACCAGAAGCCACACCCACCTCACTGTGGTGGCAGGAAGCGTATCTGCTATTACTAATGGAAAGTGACTTTTTATAAAGTTTGATTTAGGTGCCAAAAACCATAGAAGTGCCCTTGCAACCCAGTGAATGGTAAGTATCAACAGAAATATTAATGCCATTCAGTCTTTCTGGTGACATCTTCAGGGGGAAAAAAATCCATAAACACTGCTAGCCACATAGCTAAAAGAATAGATTTGTTTACCAGAAATCAAAAAAAACTTTCATCTTTGATTGCCATAAATGTATTCTTAACTCTTACCAAATGATTATGTCATTAGACTCCTTCAGTTATGTGCTTTATTTGTTTCAAGGTCAAATTTGTAAATGGAATGTTTATTCATTGCTTGCATCCATGTCTAACTCTTTTACCCTGTTCATTTATAATTGTATGTGTAGTTGAGTGCTGGAGACTTTTGTGTAATGTGTATATATATATATATATATATATATATAAGGGGGTGATATTCCAATCGGTACAGAGCATTCCTAGGACTAAAAATTCACAAATTTATTAAATTAAAGTAGGTCTGTGAGGCCTATGCGTTAAATATAAATATATATTTATTTTTTAGTTCGTTATTATCACCGTACAGGGGGTCCCATCCAGGGTAAATTACTGTGCCCCCTAGCTATGTTACTCCATATAACAATATACTTGCTATTGTTCTGGTGTGGCACAGAAACTCATATTTAGGGACCCAGTGTATACGCTATATATCTAGCGGTGCCTAAAGGACGCTCCCAACCTAAGCACGGAGACCCTGAAGAAGCCATAGCGCAAGTTTGCGCAGTTGGTGAAACGCGTGTAGGTTGGGAGCGTGGTGAGGCTACCGGCATCCAGGAAGGAGCTCGTGCAGTGACCGGAGGAATGTGGATAGGAATATTTTCAAGGATCAAGGCAAAGCAGCGATTTACCACCAGAGTGTCGGGTGAAGAGTGTGGTCCGTCCCGTTGGGGGTCCTGGCTTCTCACGTGAGTCCCGAACTTGTTGTACATTGTATGGCTAGCCATTTTTGATTAGGAAGGATATATCTCGACCATTGGTACTTTTCCACTATACAGCATGACTTTGGCCTACAGTCACTGGATGTTTGCTACTTTACGGAGCCGGATTTAGCTATTGGTTTCTGGGGACGCCAAGTAACCTGTTTTTAGGTTTATATGTATATGTACACTCTTAGGTATAGGGGTTATTTATGAGATTGTATTGTAGATTATATTTACTATGTGTTGGGGGGAATTTGTTGTAACAATTGGATGCCAATAAACGCTTTTTGTATATTTCGACCCATATTGTAAGTGCCTTGTTTTAGTGGGGTCTTCTTTAAGGGGTTGTCTTTGGCCTCTGTTTTGGTATATAACAATATACTGTAACACTGACAGACATTAACATGTAATAAAACACTTACGTTAAAGGGCATGTCCACCCCCAAAACTAAAATTTAACCCCATACTGTCCCCACTGTGTAGTTTTCAAAAATCTTTACCTTACATCTCTGCTCCTTATGGTTCTCCTGTAATGCCTTTTAAAACTCCAGGAAAGTGAAGAGTAGAAGCTGTCAGTAAGTCATCCGGTCCCTGCTGCTTCTCTAACCTCAACAAGGTTTGTGACGTGTGTAGAGGAGCCCTCCACCCCACCCCCCTCCCATCTCTCTGCCGCATCCCCGGAGGTTTAAATGCTTTTTACTATGGGTAGTCTCTCCCACCCCACACCCAACCGCTGAGTTAAATTTGGAAAAATTTACTGCAAAGTTACTTACAGACCCTTCAATCCCTCGGTGCAGAGAGATGGGGGATCGAATATCTGTAAGTACCTTTGCAGTGATTTTTTTCCAAATATAACTCAGTGGTTGGGGGTGGGGTGGTATAGACTAGCCATAGTTAAAAATTTAATTTAGGGGTGGAGATACCCTTTAAACACACACAGTAATATGTGCTAGTACACTCTGTAAGAGTGTGTGTGCATATTTTTATATAACAGAAACATGCACACAGACTCTCACACAAATATACTGTACATACACTAAAGGTGCAACTGCCAACATACGTCAAGGCAAGGAGCCCTGTCAAGCAAATCTCTATATAGAAGCAAACTGCATTCTACACTAGAGATGGCCGGTTCGCGGACCCGAACCGGGATCCGCCGCGGATTTATCCCGTCCGCGAACGGCGGATTATTCCGAATTTTCCGCCTTCCGAACTTCCGAACCGCGGATTTTTTTTTTTTTTACGAAAATTTTCGAAAATACGAGTATCTCCGCAATTACGAGAATCTGCGATCTTCCGAGACCCGGAAAAACCGAAGATCCTCGTAATTACGCGGATTCTCGTAATTACGAGAATTTTCGTAAAAACGAGAAATTCTTGTAAATTCAAATTTTTGGGGATTATTTTCAAGACGGAGCAAGCCACATGACCCAAATTAGCCAATGGCAGCTAACATGATTACACGTTTTTACGGGAATCCTCGTTTTTCGGAGATACGCGGGTTTTTGGAAAAATACCGTTCTCGCTAGCGGACTGTAATTTTTAGGTATTGTAGGCATTGATACGTCCCTGAGTGATTAAGTGTACATTACCAAGGCTATTTAGACTACTTTTAATGCGGATTTTGCCGAACTTTCATTTTAATACGTTTTAACGGGTCCGCTCGCGGATTTTTGAATTTACGGATTTTTCGAAGTTCGGACATCTCTATTCTACACCAGTGTACTAAAATATCAAAATTTGATTGCACCCAAAAAGTTTGATATTTTAGTACAGTGGTGTAGGAGGCCATTTGCCTACATATAGGGATTCAGCTTGACAGGGTTCTCTTGCCTTTTACTTATGTTAAAGTAAGTATTAGGGGGTGGTGTATACTACTATTTCTATATATAATACACTTAAGGTGCTAATGCCAGCAGATCCCATTGAAATCTGTCGATACACATACAGTGGGAACTGCATTCAGCATCTTTTAGTATAGGAACTGATTAGACCAGTAAATGTAGAAATGTCCTCCCCCTGATAAGATTTTATGTAGGTAGACGGATTTGTCACTTTCTGTTAGATAGATAGATAGATGGACCTTAGTTTGTAAAGTTTAATAATTGTATTTCTACACTGAAGTTGCTCAGTATAGGAGTGCTGCAGGTCTGTGTCTGTATTCTTAGCCTATTATTGTATTCGCTTTATACATATTACTGTATATCAATATTTGACTTTGCTGACGATACCACCTTGATTGGCTTGATTTCAGATGATGACGGTGGGGATTATATCAGCACAAAAGAGAACTGTTAGTGGTGGTGTAATGACTTTTAAATACAAAGACAATTCTTCCTAGCGTCTTTTAGCCATATGGCCCACCCGGCTACTTTTTCATGCCACCTGGCAAGACAAAAAATTTCAGTAGAGAAAACTGTTGTGATTTAGAAGTAGGTTTAATAGGCTTGCACCAAGGTCAGACAAAAATAAAGAAAGCTGGACACACCAGACTTGAAAAATTAACTAATTTATTAGTGATGTTTCAGTATCGTCTGGTACCTTCCTCAGGCAAACTTTTAGAAAAATTTGTCTTAGAAAGGTATCAGAAGGTACCGAAACATCACTTGTAGCAGGACACCTGCCGTGCTACAAACTAATAAATTAGTTATTTTTTCAAGTCTGGTGTGTCCTGCTTTCTCTACTTTTGGGTATATGTACTGCTGGCAACAGTTCTGGAAGCACCCAGCAAATATTTTTCTTAAACATTTACAATTTAGGTGTGCAGGATTTCCCTCTTCTGATTTTGTATCAAGGTCAGACAAAACTCCCACCAAATCTACCAAGATACAACCCCTTTTTAACATTTGAAAGATAGTATAGGCATGCGTTAGATAACTTGCACAAGAACACCATGGCTGCAAAAGGGTGGCACGGCAAACCTGCTACATGCTCTGCATGTGGGTCACATGTTTCACTGCACTGCCGTGTTGTTTTATTGTTGGCATGGAAGGATGTGAGTGCCTTGGCTGTTCCAGTGTGTGGGCTTACTTTTCCAACCCCCAACCCTGTAGTAAGAGATCAGTGCTGCTAAAGTCCCCTGTTATCCATTCAGGCTTTAGATAGAGTGGAGTAGTAACTGTTCTAGTTGTGGGGAGTAGTAATTTATGCCCCCCTGCTGCTGTATAGATTGGTTTCTGTGATTAATTAATTAACAGAAAGTCATACCAATACTTACCCTTTAATTTCTGGGACTGAGATGGCCTTTGGGGGCTCCATGTGAGGCATTTCATTAAAACTAAACACCTTTATAAGGGATGCTCAACCTGCATTCTTCAGATGTTTTAAAGGCTTAAAAGCTATATTTTTCTGTAATGTAGCTCCCCCTTCCCAACCCTAATTGCATGGTCCGTTTGTAAAAAAAGGAATCGGCTCCACAGCGCGTGCCTGCATCCCTCCCGGAGGCAAAAGAAGAGGCAGAAACCTTTTTACAGGTAGAAAGCTCCTACTTTTAATTTTCCTCAACTTTAAACAGACTCTGCAGAGGAATCATTTGGAGCAGAGCACACTATACAGTGTGGGTTTAAATTTTAGTTTTGGGGGTGGACATGCCCTTTAAACAACAACTTCCTGCATGCAACCAAGGAATGCTAAGAGTTGTATTTTTCAATCATCTAGTTGGACAAAGGTTAAACATCCTTGACCTATATAATGAGCAGACAGTATTGGTTTCAATGTAGTTATACTGTATGGGTTTAAAGGACATGTCAAACCTTAAAAGAATTGGAAAATAATTAATAATAATTAACTAATAATTTACTTTTTCATGACACTGGAAAAGTTTCTGTGGAGAAAATTGAAACAATACCATGGAATTGATCATCAACAGATTAAAATTTAAGTAGTAGGGTTATGAAGCTATAACTTATAAGGATTTCTATGGTTGAATAAGTCGAAATCTTTAAATTTGTAGGCGACTGTATTAGCCAATATTTTTCTTGGATGTTACATGTACACAATGTGATTAGGAAAGCTTAAAATATTTTATACTATCAGGGAGATTCAATAAAATTTCTTATCGTTTAAAATGGTGCTAATTTTGCCCCAACCAATCAGATCTTATTTAACATTTGAAAGCTAACATCTGATTGGTTGGGCCAAAATTAGCACCATTTTTAACTATAAGAACTTTTATTACATCTCCCTGTATATGTTTTTCTTAAAGGATAAGTACATTGTAAAATGAAGTTAAGGCCAATTGGAAGCTGCAGCTTTAAAAATACATTTGCCATATTTTGTTTTCCCCTTTGACTATGGTTCTTTTTACTGAATTACTGTCGAAGTATTTTATCTAGTAACTTTAAAGTATGGTATGTTTGCTATACAGGCAGATAAGAATTAAATACTACTGGTTGTTAGGTATGCACAATACGTATTAGTTCCAGAACTTAATTCAGTAAAGGATATTTAGCAAAAAAATGTTGGATAACAAATTTCACCCAAATTCAGCTCTTTTTCTTTATTGCCTCCTGGGAAACATTTTAGTAATTTATTTTTTAGAACTGAAAGATTTTAATAGTTTGTCCAAGAACTATTTTATAAAAGAATTACGGGATAAGAAGAACAGCACAAACAAAAACCATGTAATAATGTACAGTGTTAACTGAGAAGGTGCAGGTAAAGTAGTACTTAAGCTTAATTGTTCTTTTTCTTTTTAGCAATTCCTTATCTGCAAGGAACTGACAAAAATAACTGACATTTGGACTTCACTCTATGCAGGAGGAATGGGACTAAAGTTCAAAATTCAGGACTTTTCTGCAGATTCCAGAATGAATGAATACCTATATCACTGGTTCCCAACACACTCACAAATCTCACATAGTGCTGGCTTGCATATATGTTTGGGTGGTAGGGTCTAAGCAAATCAGGAGCAGTAGTTGGCTATGTTGCGATGGGAGTGGCAGGGTCTGGCCAGGTTTGGTGGGGCTACAATATGCCCTAGCAAAGTGCCACTAGTATGTTGCTGTTTATGGTTGGTGAGAATTTGCATACTGTATTTTATGCATATGCTTTATTTTAATTATATAAAATTAATAATATAGCATAGTGTACGTTTAATAATGTTTTTTCTATTTTAAAATGTTACCTTGGAAGTTTTTCTTGCTGTTGAGAAGCCGCTGATATGCTTTCTAAATTTTGCTGTAAAAATCACAATATTTGTTAATTAGAGAAAATCACATTTTAAACATTGCTGATTTCTTATGTAAGAAAAAAAATTACATGTATAATTGACCTTGTTATAGATTGAGCTATTTTTATTAAATTAGTCTCAAGCATCACTTACACTGCTCCAGACTCCTTGCCTTAGTGCATATTAGCCTTAGAACCTTCTAATCATGTAAGTGTATACCAACAAGGCTGAAGAAATCAGAATAGTTAGTGAGAACTAGTGAGAATAATTGCAAGCACATTCTATAAAAATATCAAAGCATGAGTAGTTTTGTCCTTAATTTCTCCTTAAATTTACTTTAACTTTAATGCCCCAAGTCATTATTATCCAGTTTTCTGCTGGCTGTTTTTCTTTAATGTTTCTCATCAACCAGGAATACTATAGTCATGGCCAAAAGCTGTGACAGTATTCGGCATCAAAGTTGCCTCGCATGCAAGAAAACTGCTGTTAAATGTTAATGTTTTCTCCAGAAAAGCTTTCAAACAAGTCTAGGATAGTGTCTCTAGCTTCTCTTGGTATTAAGTTATAGGTTTTTAAAGTAAGTCAGGATAAACAAAGATATGTTGTTTAAGAAGCCCCACCCCCCAAAAAAGTATGTTTTCTGAAGCTATTTAAAAACCTGCAACCACTCTCTGTCCATTTCTAGCTAGATTTCTTTTCAAGCTTGTGGCTAGCTTTAAGAATTTTTAAGACTTTTGGGGGCATGACTTATGATGCAGCAGATGATGCTCTGTTATAGCAATACGATACCCAGTAACTATGGCATGGTGGACGGAGCAATAGTGCTGCTGATGTACTAGCTGTAAACACAATAGACTACAGCTAGAATCATGATACTGGAGTAATTTTAAAGGTTTTAAATGAGTTCTTTTTAACAAAAAAAAGGTTTGGGGGGGAGGGTATTAGCAGTCTCACTGGGATAGATTGTCCAGGAGGAAAGCGGGTGTAGATAGGCCAGTGTGTGCGGAAAGGGGGTGGGCTAGCATAGGGGATGGGAGGAATGTGTATCAAAGTGTACGAATAATCTAAAATGTATATTTGCAAATGCAGAAGCCTGGCTGACAAAATGGGTGAATTGGAAATGATGGCATTGAATGAAAATTATGATTAATAGGTATAGCAGAAACGTGGTTGAACAGTTCTCACGACTGGGCTGTAAATATGAGAAGGATATGCCTTGTTTAGGCAGGACAGAAAAAAAGGAAAGGGGGAGGATTGTGTTTTATTTAAAAAGAATTGAAGCCAAATTTAAAAGAAGAGATAACTGGTGATATGGATGATAAAGTGGAGGCAATATGGGTGGAATTAGAACAGGAAGGGGGTATTGTCATTGTTGTTGTCTGCTATAAGCCGCCAAATGCTAGCAGAGAGGAGGTGAGTCAACTTCATATGCAGTTGGCAAGGGCTGCAAGTTTGGGGAGTGTGCTCATTATGGGACACTTCAATTACCCTGACATTGATTGTGTGGTGGAACTGCCATCACAGAAAAAGGCGATGAGTTCCTGGAATTTGCTGCAGGAATATTTTCTCTCACGGTGGTTGAGGTTCCTACTAGAAAGGAGCTCTGTTGGATCTGGTAATATCTAACATTGTGGAGCGCATTATAGATATAAAGGTAACTGGAGCTTAGGGATATTACCATGAAATAGTGGCATTTGGACTTTGTTATCGAAGAAAAAGTGCGCTGGGTTAACAAGACATTTATTCAGGAAAGCAAATTTTCCCAGGTTTAAAAGCAGCTCTTCAGAATGTCAACTGGGATAAATGTATTATCGTAAAGGTACTGAACAGAAGTGGACTGTGTTCAAGGGGATTTTAAATCAGTTCACATCTAAATTTTACCCTTGGGAAATAAATGTAAAAAATAAATCCGCGCCCATGTGGCTGAATTCTGATGTAAAGAGGCAAATGGTAAGGAAGAAAAAGGCATTTAAAACCTTTAAGGCCGAGGGAACGGAAAGGGCCTTTAGGGAGTATAAAACTGTAACAAGGAGTGTAGAAAGCATCAACAGCTAATTAATAATGAAGTTAGGATAGCTTAAGAAAGCATCAACTAAGCCTAAACATTTTTTTAAGTATATTAATAGTAAGAAGATGAGGACTGAGAATGTGGCACATTAATTAATGGGATAAGTTAGTTACGGAGGATGGATAAAGCAAATTTCTTGAATAATTTTTTTCTCTGATACACTTAGAAGATCCAAGTGCAGATATCGTAGAGTATAGTAGCAATAAAGGTATACAAGATTCAAGTTCACTTTGGTTAACCGAGGATATGGTACAAAAGAACTAAATAAGGTAATATTAATAAATCTCCTGGACCGGATAAAATACATCCTCGGGTACTTAAGGAGCTAAGTTCGTTTTATCTAGGCCATTGTTTCTTATTTTTGCTGATTCCCTCATGTCCGGTGTGTGCCTCTGGATTGGAAAAGGCTGATGTTTTCCAATATTCAAAAAGGGTTAGTCGTTCACGCCGGGTAATTACAGCCGTAAGTTTTAACTTCAGTGGTGGGGAAGATCCTGGAAAGTTTAAATAAGGGAACATGTTCTAGAGTATGTTTCAAGGACTGACATTATAAGTAGTAACCACATGATTTAGGAGGAATAGATCTTGTCAAACTAACTTGCTTGGCTTTATGAGGAGTAAGTAGAAATTTAGACTCTGTTATAGCAGTAGATATAGTTTATTACTTGGATTTTGCAAAGGCTTTTGATACAGTCCCCCATAGGCGACTAATGAATAAGCTAAGGTCTGTTGGTCTGGGGAGTCACATTTGTACATGGATAGAAATTGTTAATCGGAATGCAGAGAGTAGTTGTTAATGGGGCTTCATCATTATGGACTAAAGTGCTAATGGGGGTGCCACAGGTTCTTGTTGGGGCCATTCTATTTTATCTATTTATTAATGATTTGGAAGTGGTATTGTCAGCAGGTTTCTGTGTTTGCTGACGACACAAAACTTGTCGACCATTAAAAACTTCAAGAGGATGTGCAATCGTTGCAAGGGGATCCTAGATAGAATATCACATTGGGCTGCTAAGTGGCAGATGAAATTCAATGTTTGATAATGTAGGTGATGCTTTTGGACTTAAAAATACTTGTGCTACTTATACTATAAATGGCTCTGTGTTAAGTGAATCCCTGTTGGAAAGGGATCTTGGAGTTTTTTGGATACAAACTTAAAGGTAGCAAGCAGTGCCGGCGCAACACCAAGCCAGCATGGTATTGTCTTGTATAAAGAGAGGTTATGGATTCAAGGGAGAAAATGTATTTCCCTCTTTACAAAGCATTGGTAAGGCCTCATTTGGAATAGCCAGTGCAATTTTGGAATCCTGTGTACAAAAAGGACATCTTTGAAATGGAAAGGGTTCAGAGAAGGGCAACTAAATTAATAAGGGGATTGGGGGAGCTTGAATATGAGAGAGACTGGAAAGTTACATTATGTACGCTGAAGAAAGGCGCTTGCGTGGGATATGATTACTGTGTATAAATACTTAACGGTCCATACAATAAACTATCTGGGCATTGTTCACCACATAGAACATGTCAAAGGACACGAGGACATCCCTTAAGACTTGAAGAAAAAGTTTAGGCTTCAAGCTCGGAAAGGGTTTTTCACTGTGAGAACGGTAAAGCTATGGAACATCTTCCAGTGGACGTTGTAATGGCAGGTTCATTGGTCAGTTTCAAAAAAAGCTGGATGAGTTTCTTGCAAACAAGGAATGTTGCAAGTTACTGGTATTGATTACATAAGTAGAGTTGACCAGGAAATTTCCGATTGCACTTGGAGTCAGGAAGGATTTTTTCCCCCTTCATAATTTGGTGTTTTTTTTTTGCCTTCCTCTGGATCAACAGTTAGGCAGGAAATGAGGATATTGCTAGATGGGTTTGACTGGATGACGGATGTCCTTTATTCAACCTCAAATACTATACTATACTAAAAGACACTTGTATGGAGACCACAGTTACCCTTTAAAGGGGAACTGTAGTCTCCAAACAAGTTTATTTTTAATGAAAGGCCAGGTTCCTACCTTTAAAACAAGCCATCCACCTCTCTATGAGCTGCACAGCCCAAAATATGAAGAAATCACTGATCAGAAAGTTAGGGAGTGGGAGGTTCTGAATCTGCAGTCAGAAATACTACTTCCTCCTCTAATCTGTGGTTGGCACATGCTCAGTACATTACTTAAGGGTAGGAGGGGGTGGGGAGAACAGCACAGCCCACAGCATTGCTTTTTTTAATGCCTCCCACTTGCTGGCCCTTCCCACTCGCGGGCCCTGTGTCCCCTCTCTTCCTATGGGAACCAAAGCTATTCAAAGGTTCATTGGCTTTGCCAATTACTACAGACAATTCATTCAAGGGTTTTCTTCTATAATTTCTCCCATTTTAGCTCTCATCAGTAAAGGTGGTAAGCCTCATTCATGGACCCCCGCAGCCCTTGAGGCCTTCAAACGACTCAAGGAAGCCTTTGCTGATGCGTCGGTCCAGTGGCTGTTCGCCTCCAACTTCCTTCCAGCATGCGGATTCCTAAAGTGTTTCATATTTCTCTCATCAAACCAGTATGCTCTAATCAGTATTCCACATCTTTACTAACTCCCGTTCCAATTTCAGCAGGATGGTCAGCAGGAGTTTGAGGTCGAGAAGATCTTGGATTCTGGAGGAGGTCTCTGCAGTATTTGGTCCACTGGAAAGGTTTTGGTCCAGAAGAAAGAGCTTGGATTAAACATTCTGATTTGCACGCTCCTCGTCTAGTCAAAACTTTCCACAGGAGTTTTCCAGGGAAACCTGGCCCGTTGGGTCCTGTGGCCCCCCGTAAGTGGGGGGGTACTGTCACGAACTTACTTGCTGCTCCGGTCCCGCACTGCACTTCCGGGTGGGCGGCGTCGACGTCATGACGTCACGACGCCGACATGCCGGGCGGAGCGAAATTTGAAAAGCCGGTGTCCTCCTGGACCCGGTGCCCGATTGTAGCATTTTGCTACCTCCCTGGCTCCTGTACTTACCTGCCTTGGATCCCGTACCTACCTTTTCCGCTCAGTGACTTACCTTGCCTGCATCCCGCTCCAGTGACTTACCTTGCCTGCATCCAGTCCCCAGTTACTTACCTTGCCGGCATAAAGCCACAGTGTCCCAGCAGCACCATTGTTCCAGTACCAGCCTCAGTTCCCAGCAGCACTTTGTTCCAGTAACCAGCCTATAGTTCCCAGCAGCACTTTGTTCCAGCAAACCAGCACCTACAGTTCCCAGCAGCACCATTGTTCCAGTAACCAGCCTACAGTTCCCAGCAGCACCATTGTTCCAGCAACCAGCCTACAGTTCCAGCAGAACCATTGTTCCAGTAACCAGCCTACAGTTCCCAGCAGCACCATGTTCCAGTAACCAGCCTACAGTTCCCAGCAGCACCTTGTTCCAGCAACCAGCCCAGTTCCCAGCGCACCTTGTTCCAGCATCCAGCCTACAGTTCCCAGCAGCACCTTGTTCCGGCATCCAGCCTACATTTCCGGAAGCCTCTGTGTCCTGCAATTCCCGGCTTACGCCTCTCCTAAAGCATACTTGTAAGTACCGCCTCCCGGCCATTTATTACATTGATACAGAGAATAGTGTTTAACTTTTCACATGTTTGAAAACTACAACTCCCAGCATTCCCTGGCTGCAAAGAATGCTGGAAATTTTATTTTTCATACATCTGGTAAACCTTTTTCCCACATCCTGAAATAAAGCCATTTTTTTGACTTACAGACATTAAAGGGTATCTAACCTAAAAATAGGTTATTTTAAATTGACCATAACTGGAAACTATAATTCTTCCCAACCACCACTGTATAATTTTTTTGTTTATCTGCCCCCTATTTCTTTAGATATCCAATCTAAAACGTCTTATTTTGTAGCTGTCAATCAAGTTCATTGCTCTCAAAAACTATTCTTCTGTGAGTAGTTTTACTCTAGCTGGAATGGTGACAGAGTTTTGACAGTTGGAATACTTTATGCTGTGTGCAGGCTTGACAGTTTGTGGGAAAAAAAAGTCAGGTCAATTGGAAGTGGGAGTGGTTAAAAGAAGGAGGGGGGATACTGCTCCTAAACAAAATGTGTGCTGGATTGAAGGCAACACACGCAAATCCGAGTAAGAGCTACCACTCCTCTTCTTCCACTTTCTCTCCCCCCACTCCACTCGCTGCCCTGTGTCCCCTCTCTTCCTATGGGAACCAAAGCTATTCAAAGGTTCATTGGCTTTGCCAATTACTACAACAATTCATTCAAGGTTTTCTTCTATAATTTCTCCCCATTTTAGCTCTCATCAGTAAAGTGGTAACCCCATCATGGACCCCCCGCCCCCTTGAGGCCTTCAAACGACTCAAGGAAGCTTTTGCTGAGGCACCATTCTAGTACATCCAGATCCTAGTCTTCCCTTCTACATCGAGGTTGATGCCTCGACTTGGGACAGGAGCTGTGCATATTTCTCCAAGTTTCTACCCAACGACGGAACTATGACGTTGGAATAGGAACTTCTTGCTATCAAACTGGCCCCGAGAGTGGCGTCATCTATTGGAAGCACCTCTGTACCTATCACCAATCCTACCGACCATAAGAACCTCGAATACATCCAGAATCTAAAAGGTTAAATCCCCGTCAAGCACGGTGGTCCTTATTCTTTTCCCGATTCAACTTTTTTATCACTTACCAACCTGGTTCCAAAAACAAAAAAGCTGATGCCCTTTCCAGATCATTTCTTCTGCTTCCGACTGTACTAATCAAGATATGCTCTGTTCCCCCACCACTAAATCTTGGCTCTATATCCCCTCAACTCTGTTCCAAGATTCAAGCCGCACAAGATTCTGCTCCGTCCGACACACCTTCTGGCAAAAGCTTTGTTCCTGTTTCTCTTCGAAAACTATCCTTCTTCATACTCAGTTCCAAGCAAGCTGGGCATCCCGGTGTTAACAAACTTTTAATATTATTGCCCGTTCCCTTTGGTGGCCCAAATAAGAAAAGATATTAGACTTTATTCAAGCGTGTACCGCTGTGCTCAATCCAATCTTCTAGAACCCTCCCCTGTGGTCTTCTTCAACCCCTCCCCATTCCATCCAGACCTTGGACCCATCTATCCATGGACTTTATTGTGGAACTTCCGCCTTCCAAAAAACACGGTTATATGGGTGACTGTAGACCGCTTCAGCAAATGGCCCATTTTGTACCCCTCCCCAAACACAATCTTCAACGGATTTAGCTCAACTATTTATTTCACATATCTTCCGTCTTTCATGGACTCCCTTCTGAAATAGTATCTGACAGAGGTACTCAATTTGTTTCCAAATTCTAGAGAGCACTTTGTAGTCCCTAACATCAAGTTACAATTTCTTCGGCTTACCACCCACAGTCCAACGGGGCTACTGAAAGCACTAACCAGTCTTTTGAAACATATCTTCGTTGTTACATTTCCTATGCCCAGGATGATTGGGCTGACCTTCTGCCTTGGGCTGAGTTTGCCCATAACAATTCACCTCATGCTTCTACTGGGAAATCTCCTTTTGTGTGTGTCTTTGGGACAAAGCATAGATGTTTCTTGTCACACCAGATGACCGCTATCTGGCATGCTACGGAAGTCAGCCTTCAGAAATCTGCTTTGGTGCAAAAAACTGCAGCAGATAGGACGTAGAGAACCCCCAGCTTATTCTGTCAGAGATAAGTGTGGCTTTCCTCTGCTCATATTAACCTACGGTTTCCTTCCTCCAACTGGGACCCAAATTTATTGGTCCTTTTCCTATCCTGGAATTAGTCGGTCCGTGGCTGTTCGCCTCCAACTTCCTTCCAGCATGCGATTCCTAGTGTTTCATATTTCTCTCATCAAACCAGTATGCTCTATCAGTATTCCACATCTTTACTAACTCCCGTTCCAATTTCAGCAGGATGGTCAGCAGAGGATTTGAGGTCGAGAAGATCTGGGATTCTGGAGGAGGTCTCTGTCTGCAGTATTTGGTCCACTGGAAGTTTTTGGTCCAGAAGAAAGAGCTTGGATTAAACATTCTGATTTGCACGCTCCTCGTCAGTCAAACTTTCCACAGGAGTTTTCCAGGGAAACCTGGCCCGTTGGGTCCTGTGGCCCCCCGTAAGTGGGGGGGGTACTGTCACGAACTTACTTCTGCTCCGGTCCCCCACTGCCTTCCGGTGTGGGCGGCGTCGACGTCATGACGTCACGACCCGACATGCCGGGCGGAGCGAAATTTGAAAAGCCGGTGTCCTCCTGGACCCGGTGCCCGATTGTAGCATTTTGCTACCCCTCCTGCTCCTGTACTTACCTGCCTTGGATCCCGTACCTACCTTTTCCGCTCAGTGACTTACCTTGCCTGCATCCCGCTCCAGTGACTTACCTTGCCTGCATCCAGTCCCCAGTTACTTACCTTGCCGGCATACAGCCTACAGTTCCCAGCAGCACCATTGTTCCAGTAACCAGCCTACAGTTCCCAGCAGCACTTTGTTCCAGTAACCGCCTTATTTCCCAGCAGCACTTTGTTCCAGCAACCAGCCTACAGTTCCCGCAGCACCATTGTTCCAGTAACCACCTACAGTCCCAGCAGCACCATTGTTCCAGCAACCAGCCTACAGTTCCCACAGAACCATTGTTCCAGTAACCCCTACAGTTCCCAGCAGCACCATTGTTCCAGTAACCAGCCTACAGTTCCCAGCAGCACCTTGTTCCAGCAACCAGCCTACAGTTCCCCAGCAGCACCTTGTTCCACATCCAGCCTACAGTTCCCAGCACACACCTTGTTTCCGGCATCCAGCCTACATTTCCCGGAAGCCTCTGTGTCCTGCAATTCCCGGACTATACGCCTCCTCCTAAAGCATACTTGTATTACCCCCCGCCTCCCGGCCATTTATTACATTGACAGAGAATTGTGTTTTAACTTTTCACATGTTTGAAAACTACAACTCCCAGCATTCCCTGGCTGCAAAGAATGCTGGAAATTTTTTTTTTCATCCATCTGGTAAACCTTTTTCCCACATCCTGAAATAGCCATTTTTTTGACTTACAGACATTAAGGTATCTACACCTAAAAATAGGTTTTTTTTAAATTGACCATAACTGGAAACTATAATTCTTCCCAACCACCACTGTATAATTTTTTGTTTTCCTGCCCCCTATTCTTTAGATATCCAATCTAAAACGTCTTATTTTGTAGCTGTCAATCAAGTTCATTGCTCTCAAAAACTATTCTTCTGTGAGTAGTTTTACTCTAGCTGGAATGGTGACGAGTTTTGACAGTTGGAATACTTTATGCTTGTGTGCAGGCTTGACAGTTTTGGGAAAAAAAAGTCAGGTCAATTGGAAGTGGGATTGGTTAAAAGAAGGAGGGGGGATACTGCTCCTAAACAAAATTGGTGCTGGATTGAAGGCAACACACGCAAATCCGGTAAGACCTCCTTACATGTATTTAATTATAGATTAAGATGAGGCAAAGTCATTTTTTCAGTATTGTGTCCCTTTAAAAACCAACGGTTATGTTTTAGCGATTCTTTCCCAAGGGCTCAAACATGCAAGTAATCCATCTGCCCTTCCCTTACATCCATATCTATTACACTATTGGAATAAAGTGGATTGTATAGATCACTTTAGGAAGTAGGTGTCATGAATCTTACTAAACTTGCGTCCCTTACACCCAGGTAATCCTGCTACAATGGGCAGTTAAAACTAAACAACACTATTGGGCCACCTTAGACTCTATACAAAATCCAGATTAACATGCGAGGTACATACTTACTGTATTAGTATTTACCACAGCGAATTCCAGTTTTACAGTTGCTATGACTTTGGGACTAGGGAGCACAGGACATTGATTAGCTTTATAGATTATGGGGATGTAGGATTAAAGGAGCTAAAAGCTCTCTACAGAGTATAAAATAGAGCCTTCTTATAACAGAAGGTACCTCACAGCTTCATGTTATTGTAATTGCATTTCCCCAAATAATCTAACATATAAACACATATTTCTCACTCCCAGGTTACCTAGTGGTTACATGCAACGTGTCATCCTTTATATCCTCCTTCCTACATACACATCACTTTCTGTAAAGAATACAGAAAGTTTTTTTGGATTGGCTAAGACTGTCCCATGTTTTACAAACAGCACATCATTGTATGTTTTACTGACATTACCACTTCTTTTCCGTATTTACATGGAGACCCCTTAGCAGTCATAGGGGTGTGGTTTAAGCTCCATTTTGATTTTCCCATATTAAAATAGGAATCTCAGCTCTGTAAATAAGTTTATATATTTTGTGTAAGTTGTATATTTTGTTTTGTACCTAATATAAGTCATTGCTATACTTTATGCATTTTTTGATGGGCATTTAAATAGTAATAGTGAGACAGTACACACATACCTTTCTCAGGTATACCACCCCTTACTGCGAGTTGCGGGAGTCTCTCTGGTTTTGCTGTGGTCTCCCGCACACCCGCGAGACCACCCCTAACTCCCGCGACCCAAACCTACCAAATAACTCCTCCTCTGGAATGCCGTTACGCCCCCAACCACGCCTCTTATGTGATGTGAATTACGTCACACAGCCCAGTCACGCCCCTAATGTGACGTAATTTATGTCACATAGTGCGTCCCACCCCCAAACCATGCCCGCGCCCAGCCCCTTTGGTGACGTCACTGGCATCACGTCGCTTCGCCACACCCCCTTCTCCCCACTTTGCCCGGAAGCCAGAATCTGCAGGGTGGGATATCTACTTTCCTATATGTAATATCCTGTACCCCCCAACTCTTACTAACTCCTAAAAACTCAATCTCATATGAGAAGATAAATATATTTATATAAATATTTCAGAAATACCTCTGAATTCTGAACACAATCTGCAGCTTGGTCTTCAAACAGTGATGCAGGAATTTTGACTCCAAGAAGTCTGCGTGCCATTCTTTTTTCTTTTTTCAATTGTTTTAAAATTCCGTTTTCTTTGCATAATAATAGAATAAAAACTTTCATAAATTTTAATGTTTAAAGTACAAGTGCACTGTAAAATCAAGTTATGTTCATTTGAAAGCTGCAGCTGCATACTGTTGCCATATATTTTTTTTTTACCTATGCCCCTCCAGAGCCTAGCTTTGTGCCTTGGAAGTTGCTGACATCTTGTTACTGGTTTGCTGAATGTTAAGCTCAATGTTGAATGTTGAGCCTCAAACAGTAATGCTTGTGAGTTCCGTGCACATGCACGTGCATGGAACTCACAGGCATTACTCAGGGGTGTCCCTAGGGTTTCTGGCACCTGAAAATACATTTGAATGCCGCCCCTAGACCAAGCGGCGCGCGTAGCGCGCCGCCGCTGCGGCAAAGTGGGCGTGTCTTAATGTGTGGGGCGTAGCTTAATGTGTGGGTGTGGTTTAGCACGTGGGCGTGCCAAATTTCATACTTTTTTTTGAAAATGGTTATTTATACGCTTCTCTATTTTTAGAAAACACTAAAAACATGTTGGTGCAACTGGTACATTACATTAGAAAGCCCTACCATGTAGAATAAAAGATGTTGGCCAAAAGATTTGTAAGCCCTGCTACCACGTCAAGGTAGACTCTTTCAGCAGGGCCCTAACTATTATTATCTATCTATCTATCTATCTATCTATCTATCTATCTATCTATCTATTATTATCTATCTATTATCTATCTATCTATCTATCTATCTATCTATCTATCTATCTATTATCTATCTATCTATCTATCTATCTATCTATCTATCTATCCATCTATCCATCTATCAAAGCCCTAATTGAGTGCGTCTCCTGTGAGTTTTATAAAACCTGTGCATGTGGCACTGTCAGGTGATCAACCTGGATTAGGTCTGCTCACATGTGAGTCCAAGCGAGAGGCAGCTAACGATCCAATGGAAAATTTCCATTTGGACCAATAGACCGGCGATGCCTATGTGGTAGCTTGTAGGCTTTGTGACCTATGCATAGACATTTTCATTAGCAATGTGAATGGGTTGGGCATCTTAATGGGTATCTCCACCCTGAAAAAAAGTGTAGCCCATCCCCAACTTCACTTTGGAAAACAAGCACAAGAAATATATTTACACTACTTAGTTCCCCCGGCCAGAAGCAGCAGAGAGGGGCCTGCCCGGCTATGCAGACAGCCAAGGGAACAAAGGAGTATATTTCTTCTTATTTTATAAAACTAACACAGTGGTTGGGGGCGGGCTGGGGCTACAACAAACTCTTTTCACGCTAGGGGATGGGACAGCCATAAGGGGATCAAGAGGGTGGGTGGGCTCCCCTGCGCATACCAGGAAGAAGCAGGGACCAGGTGACTCACAGACACCTACTACACACTCACACACGCCTACTCTTTACTTTCTGGTACTTTGGACAAGCACTACAGGAGAACCATAAGGGGCAGAGATGTAAGGTAAGGATTTTCTAACACAACACAGTGGGGCCAGTACTGGGGCAAATGATAGTTTTGGGGGTGGACATGCCCTTTAAACTGTAAGGAGGTGCATTAAACCTGCAGGATTAAGATACTTTCTTCAAGATACTGGCTGTTTAAATGGTGAGTTAGATCATTAGAGCAGCAAACCCCAAAAAGGGGTTTTGGACCTAACAGGGTTTTGGACCTAACAAAAGGAAGTTTCCTGTGAGTGTAACGAACTTGTGAGTGGCCCTTTCTCTTAAGGACCTTGATCTCAAGGACATAAAAAAAGGACACTTAATCATTTGATGGTATGTATCTATCTATCTCTGCTATCTATATATCAATCTATCTCTGATGTTTATCTCTGCTATCTATCTATCTCTGCTATCTATCTATCTATCTCTGCTATCTATCCATCTATCTATCTCTGCTATCTATTTATCTATCTCTGTCTATCTATCTATCTATTAATAAATCTGTCTGTCTGTCTATCTATCTATCTGTGTGTCTATCTATCAATCTATCTGTGTATCTATCTATCTATCTATCTGTCTGTCAGTCTATCACTCCATCTATCTGCCTGTCTATCTATCTATATTTAATCTATCTATCACTCCATCTATCTATCTATCTACCTTTATATCTATCTATCTATTAACTATCTATCTATCTATCTATCTATCTATCTATCTATCTATCTATCTATCTTCCTTTCTATCTGTCTATCTATTATTTATCTGTCTGTCTATCTATCTGTCTGTCTATCTATCTGTCTGTCTATCTATCTACCTACCTACCTATCTCTGTCTGTCTGTCTATCTATCCATCTATCTTTCTATCTATCTATCTATCACTATATCTATCTATCTACCTTCCTTTCTATCTATCTATCCATCCATTTATCTATCCGTCTATCTATCTATTCACCTATCTATTCACCTATCTATCTATCTATCTATCTATCTCTGTCTGTCTGTTTGTCTATCTATCCATCTATCTATCTCTCCATCTATCTATCTATCTCT